>VZDJ01007755.1:58692514-58844461 GCA_008694505.1 Cyanoderma ruficeps
CCCAGCAATCTAATGCAGGAGTCCTCTGGTCCAGTACACCACTTCTGCAGTGGCCTGTGACTCTAATGACACTAATCTCTAGGCAGAGACTTGTACTGATGCATAGAAGTGCATGCAACTTGCTGCACTAGACCGAGTTGTTTTGATTAGACTTTAAAACCAATTAAAACTGCATTTTGTTTTTTTCCATGAGGGGCTTACTTTGGTGTCACTAGAGCAATTCTGAATGTATTTAAAGATTCTAGTCAAGACCTCTATTCAAACTGATTTCTTGGGAAAGATATGGTGATTGAAGCTGGTTACAGATTGCTAAACAGTAACTTTTAAAAGATTATTTCTTTTTGAACTGAAACTTTTAGTACAAATTAGGCTTCTATATCTCGGTAATGGCACCTCTCCTGTCAGGTCTGTTTTCCTTACCATTTGTCTGCAGGTAAGGCATGTTGTAAGGATGAGAAATTTACATAAGGTGGGCTAAAAATAATCTAGGCTTCTAAGAATAGCTTGAAAAACTGCAGAATTTTTCATGACACTTGAGACATAAAATATTTGTTTTTCACTTATCGATCTTCAGTGCCTTGCCTTGTTGGTCTCTACTGTTGGCATTGCAGAAGCAGGGAACTTTCATCGCTTATGCTGAAAGTTTTAGGAAAAAATGTCCTGTTGTAGAGCTGGATATCATGGGGATCAAAATGAAAGTGGGTAGCTTAGTGCTTTGGATTGTGAAGGAATGGCAACAGATCTCTTAGTAGTGGTGTCAAAAAGGCAGCTTCCGAGTGGCATGGGAAGAGGTGCTCCTTAGGCAAAGATGATTTATTCTCCCCTTGAAGATTTTGTAGACTGAGCTGATGCTTCCTGAGGAAGCACAGGTCTGAGTTCAGGTCACTGTACGCTTTGTGTATTTTAGAATCCTAACAGCTCAAATGTAAGGCTTTAAAAGACAGAAGGCCTCTATGTAGCATGCATATACAGATTTATCTCCTAATTTGACATCCTCACCATTGAGCTGGCCCTGTGATGCCTGTGGTGGAATGAAATGCAGACACTGATAAGGCTGTGATTATTTTTAACAGCAGCGCAGTGGGAAGGAGCGGCCGCTTGGATGCGGCGACAGAATCGAAGCCAGCTGTAGCAGTGAAAGTCTCACAGGGTTAACCACAAAGTCTGCCTGCAGCTGCTGCAGCTCAATACCCAGCATTCACATGCAGCTTCACCAAACTGCCTTGTGACATTTTTGATTCATGTCAGGGACAGAGTACCATTGTTGGGGGGAAAAATAACTGTTTTATAAAATGTTCTGCAGGCTTTCAGTCATTTCAGTCTCTATTCTCTCTCTGTGCCACACTCAAGGTTTGAAAAAAGTTCTTCTCGATTTGCTATTCCACTCACTGCTTTAAAAAGTGTTTCTGGCTTGATTACTTTTATTATAGAGCAAGAGCTGCTCCTTAACACTCAGGAAGAGGCCAATAGTGGGCCTTATTCTGCCTTTGTCGTGTTGCTGTGACCTTTAGGGTTTGAGGGACCTGTGCCTTTTGATGGTGTGACTAGCAGAAGAAGCAACAGCATGCTTTTGCCAGCAGGAAGGATGCTGGGGTTCAGAGGGAAGGGCCTCCCCTTTTGTAGCAGGCAACTGGGAAGGATTTCTTGAGTGATTACTCTGCTGTAAGAACAGGGCTGCCTGCTGCAGGTCTGCTGCCAGATCATCAGCTTGATTGCTCTGATCACACCAGTGCAGTGGGCTCTGGGGATGGAGGCTCTGCTCCTTCACGCTTTTCAGTGCAGAGATAAAAAGCCTCTTTGTTTTTCAGATTTATGGAAAAGTTTTAAGTTGTTTGTCGTTCATTGCCCTGGGTAACCCCATACTGTGCTGCTAGTTGGAGCTCCAGGGCTGAACACCTAGGGCTGGCTGGGACAATGGGACAGTATGAAAAGGGGCTTTCCTATTCTCATTCCTCCAAAGGAAGTGCTACTGAAGGGCCTGAATGCATTTTCACAGCTTTAATGGCTCATTTGCTTCAAGCATGTACAAGTACAAGGATTTGCTGTTTGAGAAAACAAATTAAATTAATGCTGTTTCTTTTTTTTTTATTTCACCTTTTTTCTAAAGGATTCATTCCTCCCCATGCATGTTACAGAAGATGCTCAAATGGGGACTGCTTGAAAAATGTCCCAGTGAAAGGTTAAGTTGGGTGTTTCGGTTTTTTGGTTTGTTTTTTGTTGTTTTGGAGGGGTTGTTTGTTTGTTTGTTTTAAAAAAGAAAAGGTTGGTGCCAAGGTGACTCTTGAGTACAGTTTCCCTGAAGCCAAGGTGTGTTGTTAACGGGGAGGATAGTTTGATCCCTTGAGTCTGCCCGTTCAGAACTCCATGCAGAAAGATTTCCAGAGAAAGACCATGACACTGGGTCCAGGTTTTCCTGACACAGCAAATGCAGCTCTGCTTCAGGCCTGATTTGAGCATGGAATTCAGATTTTCTTTCAGTGGCGATCTGACTTGTGGCACTCAGTTGATTTTAACACAGACTGCAGCACTCAGGGCACAGGTAATGGCCAGCTCTTTATTTTCTGTTCTGGAAGCCCCAGATGGCAGGGAAGTTACTGACCACTCTGCAACATGCAGATGGACACAGCAACCTGGGTGGGGTGTGAGAGTCTGAGCTTGGTAGGCTTGTGCTCCTCCATCCCTCTGCCTGAATAATGAGCTCTCCTGGGACAAACAGCCCCGGGGAAGTCACTGCTCTGGACCCCTGATCTGCTCACAGCACTTGGGAGCCTGAGGTGGTGATGGGTGCCCACGTGCTGTGTTCCTCTGGTGCTCCTAGTTATGCAGTATCCAGGCCAGCTCCTCAGAGAGCCAGTTCAGGCCAGAAGAAGCTTATTAACTCTGGCTCTGTGCTGTTTGAAACAGTCTAAAATGCCTCAGGACTAGGAGGAGCAGGATAGCGGTTTACATGGAGCATTGCACCCATACAGAGCTGGCCTGGGAGTCTCTGCATCCTGCCAGACTTCATCCACAACCTGGATAGAGCACCTGCAGGTAATTGGGAGCTGGCTGTGCCTGACCGGAGGGCAGTGTCAGGTTAATTAGACATCTGCAGGCTGTTCTTAAAGCCTTTTCCTTTGCAATCCCAAAATGGAGAACTGTTTAATATAACAGAAAAAAAAAAAAACGGCTTTTCCCCAGATTGGCATAGAACACTATTTTTACTTAATTGAAGACTGGTGTGGACTGATTTAATCTCTTAATAATTTCCCTTTCTCAGGTACTAAAACCTGTGGCTCAGCATGGCTTCTCTGATTTTCCTGTTCTTTGGTTTGCTTTCCATATTTTTCATTCATGTATTTTCTTCCCAGATTCTTAATGTGCTTAGCCTGTTAAGATGAATATAAGATCTTTATAGTAGCATCTGAGATCATAATCTGTCTATATCAAAGGCCAGAATTATTCCCTGTTGTTTGTAAAGGAATTATTTAATAAGTAATCCTTGTAAGTGTCAACATTACACATGAGATGACATAACACTTGGGGAAAGTAAGGACTAAGCCAATATTCCCACACCAGCTTCAAAGCTAAATATGCTTTCACATACAGATGCTTCCTATTTCTCATCTGTGGCTTCTATTTCCTCCTAATTGGAGTTGACACTGGAAGTACCAGTTCTCCTTTTCCTCCTCCTGGATGTTTTGATTGGAATGTTAATACCGTCCTCCTTCATTACCAGGCTCTGTGGAGTGGTGTGCCACGTGGTTTAAGGTATAGGATTAGTTTTCTCATGGAAGCTGAGTGTGCTGCAATGTCAGAAGTGTTAATTCACAGCTGGCTACTTGCTGCACAGCAGTCTGAGACCTGCCTGCACTTTTGGGAGCAATTGAAATCTGGACACAGGTTTTGCCTTTCTGGCCTATCCTGCCCAAAAACCTACTTTTTGCATTGAATGAGCTCAGAGAGAATCAGACTGTTGTGCAAATAAAATAGTGAAATCATGAATGCTGAAAATGCACATACACAATTTCTCCCTCAGAGTGTTTCTACAGGTTGAAAATTCCAATCTCAGAGTGTTTCTACAGGTTGAAAATTCCAATCTGCAAAAATCTGAGTGTTGGCCCCTGGGTGGCAAAAAAACTCCTCCAAGACTAGAGAAGCCTTCTGTTTCCTACAAAACCCCTCCCCATTCTTGCCTCGTGTATCCCTCCCAGACAAATTCAACCTCCCAAGAAAAGTTAATAAATTTCTGTGGTGTGAATTCAAAACACCAAAATGTCATGGACAGTTAATCCTTTTTGTTAGTAAGGCAAGTCTGATCAAAACATCCTTAGTCTTTGCCTTACCACAGCAACCTCCGAGGTGAGGCAGTAAGGAAAAGGGGAAAAACCAGGGAAATGCTTTGTGCCAGTGTAGATGCTCCTGTCCCCGCTGGATTCCAGGGTGCCTGCATCCTCCTGGGGAGTTGTGTAGCTGTCAGGAAGCTGTAGTGATTTCTTGAGAGCTTACAAACTTACATTATCTCTACTCTGAAATCACTGTGAAGGGATTTTAAACCACTGCCAAATGCATTTATCCCAAGGGAGAAGATTTGAGATTTCCCTGCAAAGATACATCTTGCAGCCCATTAGGGCTGGGTGTGAAGTCACCCATGGTCCTGCTGAGTCCCAGGCTGCAAGCAGGGATCCCCACACCCAGGGCCCTGCTGACCCCAAATGCTCTGTGTTTGTCCCTGAACTTTCCTTGCCCGTGGGTGTGAGTGAAGGCAGCTTTTCATCTTCTTGCAACAGTATTGCCGAAATGCAAATGCTCAGAGCTGATCACTGCACCCAGCTCAGAAAAAGAGTGTCCTCTGCTAAGGGGCTCTTGGGGTATTTGCAGGTCTTTCTGGTCAAAGTCTCCCTGGCCTTGTGCTGTGCTTGCACAGCTGATGTGGCTGTGACTTTGCTGTCATGTGGCACTGCAAAGCCCCTGATAAAGCAACAATGCCTGAATCCAGGGGGGCTGACGACAGCTTTCCCCTACAAGATGATAGAACGTTACAGTGATGCAGGGATCCCTGCAGGATGCTGCCCCAGTGCTGACTCGCCAAGTATGAAACCCTGAATTGTTCCTTGTACTTTTTCTCAAGATCTCCTTGGCTCTGCTGTCAGCTCTGTCTCTAGGCATATCCAGGTGCCATAAAGCCTAGACAGTAATGAGGCTGTTTTGTAATGTCCCTGCACAAGCAAGAACTCTGTGAAATCTTAGCACCCACATGGAAGAGGAGGTTTATTGTTACTGCACTTTGCAGACAAACTGGTGGAAAACAGTGATCCAGTATGGACCCCTGGAGAGGTGTAGAGGATCCTGAGGATCACTTGCATGGTGTCTGTCCTGTTCTCCATGTAAGAGGTTCAGAAATGACTTGGGGCCTCTCATGACCAGGCTTATCTTGACCTTACACGGGTGGAGGCAAGTGCCTTCCACACTGGTTCACCTGAAAAGCCTGGCTTTGTCCTGGGCCTTCCTTGTCCTTGCAGTTGTCCTAAATGAAACCTTCCTGTCTCCTGATGGGTGTTGGGTAGGTATTATAGGCCAAGGTGTCTCACAGGGTCAGGACATAGTTGGCACAATAAAAGAACAACAGTTGTCTTGAGATAAAGATGTTTTTCAGATTTTTTTTTTTAACTTTAATCACTGGATTCATGGCCTCTTCACCTCTTTTTTTAGAACCTTTGATGCAAAGAATATTATTGAAAAATGGTTGCTCTAAGTGTTCATTTTAGCTAGAGTGAATGACTCAGGGCTAATTTTTTGCTTTATTATTTAGGTTGCAGTCCTGAAAATGGCTATTTTTAGAAAGAAGTGAGGAATCCTATACAGATCACAGTGCCTTCTCTCAATTTCTTGTTAAAGTTGAACGATTTTTACTTTGGTGGAAATGCAGGAAACACAGCCAGCATAGGCATAGGAGTCTGTATGCAATCTTTCTTCACATCCCCAAGCTTAATCTGAAACTGTGTGAGGTCTCTTGTGGTCCAGACCTGTCCTTCCCTCTAGTAGACACTGTAGTGCTAATTGTGTTATTGCTTTGCACGAAGGACAAGTGGTCCCCAGGGACCAAGATGACTCCATCAAAATAATTTCCAGGATTGATCTAAATGGCATTAGATCCAAGTATAATTTTTAGAGGGAAAATACAATGGCATTAGCCCAGAAACCTGGGGACAGACGCCACCTTCCAACACGTTTGCATGCCAGCTTGTGTGTCTAGAGCTCTACTGCAATATGAATATGCCAACTACCTCTTCCAAATTGCCTGCCTTTCTGTTATCACAAGGTTCTTTCTGGAAATCCAGATGCAAAATATCATGGAGTTATATTAAGCCTTTTGCCTTGTCTTCAATTCCTGAGTTCTCAACAGTAGTTTCCTAGAAAAGTGATACTCTCCTTATCTAATTGTTAATTCCTACCATGTATCACAAGGAATTCCTGCAAATTCCCATCAGCCGTGACAAACTTATCTTGTAGACCTATGTAGTGATTTTGATGGCTTTACAGACCTGTTTGTTTTGTTTCTGAACTAAATTAATAGCACTGTGATGGCCCCACTCTAGCACTGAACTTCTAAACCTTCCCTAATATACTAATCAGCATGTCAGTAGAATATTCTTTCTGGATAGAGACAAGCCTGGTGAAACGGATTAGACATTCACATGGCATTGTATAATTCAGAGAGCAGGCATGGTGCATATGATTTGCATTAATAGCCTCTACTGCAGCAGCTTCTCACAGGTCTCTCTCATTAGATCATATGTGGAAGCTTCCAGACTGTCAATCAATTACAGTAATTTCCTTTTCCATATTTATTCCATCACGATCATTGACAGTTACCATTAAGTGACATTAATACAATACAATACCACCTTGCATTTTCCAGTGCTCCTCTTACAGAGTCCCCAAGGCATATAAGGCTGAGAGGCTTCATTATAAATGGAAAAGGTGTCTGCTCTCCCTAGCTGAGCAAAGTGTGGTTCCCCTGTGACAAGGAGGAGGATGGAGCACCTTGTGCCACAGTGTCTGGCAAGCCCTCTGGGGTGCTCAGGAGTGGGGTCAACTGGCTTGTGATGGAGGTGGCTCCTGGCAATGGTGAACACGAGGTGCCATGAGAGGTTGGCAGACTTGGTCAGAGTAGAAGAAAACTGAACTGCAGCAGGTCAGTGCAGCTTGTGTGGCATATTCAGGTGCCTCAGCACAGACCTTTTAGTATGGCTGAGGTTACAGATGCCTTATCTCGTTTGATGCCATTGGACCTTCCCAGTGAACTGACATGAGCCATGTTTTCATATGTAGCAGCTAACAACTAGGCATTTTTGTTAGAAAAACCAGAGCTCTTTTCTTTCCTCCAGCTCTGCCCTTCCTGTCTCACTGACTGCTTAAAACCTCCTGTCCTGCCCTAGGTAAGCAAGGTTCAAAATTACCAAATCCCAGCAGCAGTAGCATCCTCTACTGAATAAGCGCAGGCCCAGCAGCACCAGCGCAGGACAGTCTTTATGTACTTCAAAAAACCCAAAGGGTTGGTGTGGTCATGCTCCAGCTAATGACCTGGTGGCAGCTGAAGGAGGCTCCTCCTGGATCTTCCTCTGCAAAATGTGTTAGCGTACCTATGGTGAAAACTGAGACCAGTGGACTCAGCCCTCCTGTTTGAGATCCATCTTCTGGGGGTCACCTTGAACTTGCTTTGAGGGGACAAACAGGGAGTGTGAAACCTGTTGGCAAAAGTTATCTGAGAAATATGTGTGTAAAAAATTACTTCAGCAAATACTGCATAGTGGGTCAGCTGGAGCACTGCATGTGCTTCTGGCCATTGCTAGTTTTGTTAGCTGACGTTTCCCAAGACGTTTCCCGTGGAGTTAGAAAGGCTTTTAGCCACACTGCATAGGTTTTTATAGGTTCCCTTATTCCTTAGATCCCTGATGTCCTACCAAAATGTTTAGAGGCTTAATCTTAAGTTTAGAAGGTGATCTTTGTGCTGGTGGGAAAGGAAACCTATCTTTTGCAGACCAGGAGAAAAGGAATTGGCTCTGCATCCCTATGGACTCTGGAACTTCCTCCCTCAGTCAGTTTCCCCATACTGTATACTAAAAATGCTGTCTGAAAATGCATTGAGCTCCTTTTTAATTTTTGCTGCCTTTGTGCTAGGGCCTGCTTCTGCCCCTTTTCAGTCTTGAGGTGCTTTTCCCAGCTCACTGAGCTGACATGATGAGATTCTATCACCACTCATCAGTAAACACTTCATCAGCATTTCACTTCACATGCCCAAGGGTTTTTCCTCTCTTTTCTTTGCAGAATTTTCTGGTGCTTCTTTCTTCTTCATCTCTCCTGCTAGGATGGACAATTTTCCACTTATCCCCATCTCCCTCATCTTTGATACGTGTCAGAGACTAAGCGGGATCCGTTGCCACTGTGTCCCCATTCAAGACCCTCCTAAAGCTATTGCTGCCAAATATGCTGGATGTCTTCTTTCTCACAGTGCTCCACTTCTATCCTTGTCATTCATGGGTAACAGTTCAATGATCTTTCCCCTTCTCTGTCCACTGAGCTCATTTGAAATCCAAACAGTTTCTGGCTGTCAGCTCTCCTGTTTGTGACTTCCACTCTGTTTACTTCTCTCTTCAAAATCTTCCCTGTCACCTCTCATCTTCAGAATTGTCAGTGCCTAAGACATTCATATCATTGCCCCTCTTTTGTTCCCATCCATGGCTTCTTATTCTTGTCCACAAGTTTGCAATTGAGAGGGTCCCTGCAGTTTGTTGTGCTGCCATCCTGTTATTTTAGGTAGGCTTGTTGCTTTAAGCCTTCCCCAGGACTGGAGTGGTCTTGGCTTCTGGTATTCACTGCTCAGGCTGTACCTCCAAGGTCTGCTTTGTTGCTTTATAATCAGTTCTGTAGCTGCATGAATTTCACATAGCGCCTTCCCACGGTTTTAGGGCAAAGAGTTTTGATCACAATTATAAACAAGTTTCTTGCTAAATAGGCATTGCCTGAAATCTGAATTTCCCTTATGTTTCAGTTGTTACAACCAGATTTTAGAATTCTGACTTACATAAGCATGTGTTAGGCGTGAACTTTGGATGCACTGCCAGACTTTCCCCAAAGGTTTGAGTGGCAATCATATCACATCACAGTTCTTGCTTTAGCCCAAGCTGCTTTTCCCTCAAGATAGATAATGTACTCAACTTGAGTGCTGGTTAAATAATGCTTAGGAATCTAGTCAAATGTGAGTTGTTACAGCTAGAAAATTATATACTTGGGAGTTCTGAGCACTTTCTATTAAGTTTTACTGAGTTATGTTCGATAACTTGTTGTGGTTAATGGTGTGCATTCTTTTCCTAATCATGCAGTGATTTAAGAATTTGGCAGTGTGCGTTCAAAATGCAATCAGCATAGTATTTTCTTTCTTTATAGAATGCATAATATTGCTTTCTGTCCTTTATTGTTTCAAGAAATGCTTCCATGAAATTTAGTATTTGTACAAGACTTGTGTATTTGTCTACTCAAGAAATAAGACACTCTTTTGTGTGATTCTGATAATTAAATGTAGGTATTAATAGGCCAAACTCAATGTCTTAAAAGTGATTTTGAAATAAAAACAGATGAAACTTTAAATGCTAAAATAATGGAATAATAATTAGGACTGCTATGTGTCCTGTGAGTTGAAAAACACTCAAACTCTGTCCTAAGAATTATTTCTTCGCTTTCAATTATAATTTTATGATGGATTTTTGTCTATTGTTCACTGAAAAATTATATTCAGTGGAATTACTACATTTCCATTTACACGGGACTGGAATGTATTGCTTTAGTGGAATATGTCTTCATGGAACAGCAGTATGAAAGATATGAAGGACTTCCCATGTGGTGGCAATCTGAAGGGAAGAGCCACAGAAGATATTGCACCCATCTGTACAGTTTAGGTGACCTTCTTTAAAGTCTGCTAGTGAAAAGTGCCAAAATACTCTGTTAAGGGTTGGATGTTGTTATTGCAATTATCTGCATTTGCCAAGCTTGATCTAACGATGCTGCAGCTAGGGGCAGATTTGTGTTGCTCAACAGAAGAGACACACAGAACAGCTCCTCAGCAGTAAAACTGGTGTGCCACCCCCTGAAAGCAGAATTATCCTGAAGACCTTTAAATGGCGTGGGAAGTTCATGCACTGAGTGAAGTCCCATAGGACGACAACAGGGAGTGGGATGCGTGGAGTAGTTGGGTGAGAGCTTTCATGTCCTCTCGGAGCAGTTGCGTAATGAGATATATGGGAGGGCTCAGCGGTTTGTTAATGACTCGAGTGCTGCTCCAGGAGAACATTTGTGTAAGCTGTGGAACAATGCGTAGTATTTGTGTGTGATTAATGGGAATTTGTCATCTGAAATAGAGTCAGCACAGCGCCTTCGTAGCCGTGTGCCTCAAGCTCTCAGAGCCAACCCACGGCGGAATATTAGAGGAATTACTCAGCAGATTACTTCCATGTTGTTTTTGTCAGCTTATTCACCCCGACGCCCATTTGATAAAAGGAAGGGGGTGTGAGGGTTTGTGTTCTGCGTTTTTGTTGGCATCTAACTTGTGGCTCTTTGAAAGGTCATGGGTACTTGAAGCTATTTCAGACTGGTCAGACCACGGCTATTAGTCATGGAGCATTATTCACCCAGTCCCTTTCTTTCTTTCCTCTTCCCTGTGCTTTTGGCTGTAGGAGTGATCTTTGGAAAGGAAACAATAGCTGAAGGAAACTTTTTTTTTTTTGCCCGGATGTTAAGTTTTTCCACCGGAATTTAATTGAAATTACTGGCACGCTATTGGCTACAGGATGACCTGACCTCCCCTGTGACAGTTCATCAGAGCTGAGTGCAGGGGCTGTATTACTAATTTTGTCTGCTTGTTTCCTGTCATGTCAAGTGCAGTGGTTTTGCTGTGCCCCTGTCCTTACTAGGAGACTTTCCAGGGTCTTACTGGTTTTCTGTTACAGGCTTACTCTGTGACAATTAAGCACCATTCCTCAAAGTTTCTCCTCCAGTTACTTCTTGGATAACATGAGTTTGTGGGGTTTTTTTAATAAATAACTCTTCCTGATAAAACAATTTTTTTTTATAAATAAGTGAATATCTGGCATGCTTCCCTGGATGAAGACCCCCACAGATACTTGTTAGTATGGCATACCTACTTTTTGTACATGCCAGCTGGAAGAGGTTTATGCTGTTAGCTGTTCCCTGTTCATATTGCAGTAGAGTCTAGTGGATCCACTTGACTTGAGCCTCTCTTTATCTTGGTTCTAAATGGACATTAAAAGGTGTTCCTTGCCCCAAAGGTAAGTCTGTGACAGACAACTGAGTGAAAATGAGAGGTGTCAGAAAAGCCAGGATATTTTAGGAAACTAGTGCATGATTCTTAGTCAATCAGCAGCTGTAATGCTTATATAAGCCATTTGATATCTGAGTGTGAAGACTGGCAAAAAAAGAGGAAAGGATGCTTTCTCCAGTGAAAACAAATGGAAACTATTTTATTTTATATGCTATTATGGTCCAAGATGCAGTGCTAGAACTGTGACTTATGTGTTTCTGGACTATGCCTTAAAAAAATAAAAAAGGTATGCTTCTGCTCAGATGATGAACAGAAAGACCATTCAGACAATAGACTGGATATAAATTCATGCTAGATCAATGTTTTATTTAGGTTGGCATATAAATTTTAAATACCCAGAAACCAGAGCTTATTTGAGTAATTTCTTAGTGTTTATTTTTATGTGCCCATGAACAATAACCTATAAATCACTGACTATCCAGCAGCAGATAAGTACAGTGATCTGATCTGGATATACAGAATGACTCCAATAACATTATGTAATTTTGTAAACTAAAGTTTTAAACATTTTCCAAGGCAGTTCATGTTTTCATGGAGAGTGCTAGCTTTGTTGGTTTCACAGAACTATTTTGTTGTTGACATGCTTTTTGGAGGTGTGGGGGAACCTGTGTTTTCAGTATCTGGGTAAGTAACAGTGCAGAGCACTTGCTTTCTTGATACAGTTTCAGTGTGCTGTTAAAATATCACCTGCTGGAAAATCAGAGCTTTTCCTGGAGGAGTTGGGCTGTGGCTGGAGACCAGCATGCCCCAAATCTTCTCCAGGGATTGGGTCCTGGCCAGGTGCTGCCTCCACTATTCACTCCAGCCACCCACAGCAGAGAGGGTCTTGGCTGGGGTTGTACACCCTAGGGAAATTTAAGGGATGTGAAAAGCTGTTGATGATGAATCCTAAAGGAGCATTTTTATTCCTTTGATATCTTCTCTTTTTACTTTTCTTGGTGGTCATGTGCCTTGATGTGCTGGTGAAGTTTTGCAGAAGGGCCTGAGACTTGAACTTTGGTAAAGTTTAAGGTACTCATGTTTCAGGATTTGCATTACTTTGTTTCCCTAAGTGTAGTCTCTACTGACTTAACTATAAAATAAATAATTCTAGTTAGTAGCATTGTTTCTGGGATGGATGTTAAATCATAACTGAGCAAGGTTTCTATCAAGGGAGGGCTGTGTTCTTGCAGGTGAAGGTTATGTCACTGTGCAGATATCCAGGTGTGCTCTGGAGCCCATGGGCACTTCTCTGGGCATGGAAGAGACAGAGCAAATTCCTAGGAGGAAGAGGGTGAAGCCCCCTGCAGCTTTAGCTATCACAATTCCTAGAATCATAGAGTCACTTTGATTGGAAAAGGCCTCAAAGATCATTAAGTCCAAACACTAACTCGGCACTGCCCACCACTAAACCATGTCCCTAACCACCACATCTGCATATCTCTTAAATACCTCCAGGGATGGTCATTCTCGGAAATCTGTTCCAGTGCTTGATAACCCTGTTGGTTAAAAAACCATCCTAATAGCCGGTCTAAACATTCCCTGGAATGCCCATTTTTCTGTTTGGAGAGGTGGTTAAGTGTTGTTTGTCAGACACGGTGTTCTGACATGTCTCCCTACAATTCCCTTCCCACCTCCAAAGCCATATTTCATTCTGTTTCACTAGGTGGTGACCCTGCTGGCAGACAGAGCTCAGGCTGTACCTGCCAGGTACTATGAGGCTGGGGATGAGTTTGTGGCACTTCAGAACACGGGGGTTTCCACTACCCCTAAACATCTCTGTGCTCACGTGGAGAATTGGGAGTGTTGCAGAGGGTGTGTGTGCCCAGGACCCAGCAGTACTTGCTGCCAGAGGGACCCAGGCAGCAGCCCCTCCTCACCACAGGGTGTAAATCATTCCCTGTGCAGTCAGAGGCTGAGTGCCCATCAGGGATGGGCTCCTCCCTGAAAGCTGCACCTGACCAAAACCTTCTCTACTCCCATGGCAAATAAAAGATAGAAAGAGTAACAAAAGAAAATTGTGGGTGTTTTAAAGCTCACCTTCTGCCTGCCAGAAGGCAGCAGACATCTACTGCTCAGCCTGGGTGTCCTCCCACACCTGGGGGATGGCTGCTCCATGCTGATCTCTCCTTGTCCCCCCTCCTGCAAAGCCTTTAAGCTGATCCTCCACATCACATGCTCCTTTCCCCCATCTAGGCCCCTCATGGAGGGTCAAATGAGCTCCTGGTGGCAGGCTTTATTTGTTCTCCCAAGGAAAAGGCAACTTTTAAGGTGCCCACAACCTCTCTGCTGGGGAGAGGGACAAAGCCTGGCAGCCCTGACTCCCACCACAGCAGGTCTTTGACAGCCTGAAGTCCTGCACATCTTGTTTTCTTGTTGGAAGCTTTGCCTCAATTAAGGCACAGCCAAAATTGACAGAAGGACCTTGTAGCGTCACCTCCCCATCCTCTCATGGTGTTTTTTTGTGCCTGCTTTCTCCATCTCAGTGTATTAGGGACCTCATGGGGGCTCACGTCCTTGACTACATTTCTGCCTTCTGTTTCTGCAGGGGTTAGTTGTCCTGATGCTAGTTGGCCCCTGAGCTGCAGGTTTCAGCTATGTGGTCCTCCCTGTATTTCATACTCCTAGTGCTCTGTGCCACCATCTCATGTAGGTGCAGGTCCCAAAATAACCTTGACATTCGCCGGCTTGGTGGGGAGCAGATGTGCTGGCAGCATGGTGCACTTGGCTGCAGAGAAGGGGCATGTTCTGGCTTTGCTTTCCTCAGCGTGTCTCTTCCAGCTAGTCACGTATGTGGTGTTAATGGCAGCCTAAATATATGGGCAGAGGTACACGGATCAAGCAGTGGACAATGGGTGTCAGTCCACAGGGAATAGATGTAAAGCAGAAGGACCAGATGGAAAAATGGCAACCTGAAATGCACCAGATCTCGTGTGATTGAAACAAATTACTTTTTAGAAATCATGTTTGGTTTAGGGAATTTCCATTCTTCTCTTGGCTACAGACTTGCAGTTGTGTAATGCCAGCTTTGCATGTAATCATAAGTACAGGCATAGTTTTGATATTGTCTCCAGAAGTATTAGAACCTCTGTAAGAAAAATTGCCAAAGGGGATTACATAGATAAACCTCAAAAAGGCATACAAATCACATGGTGGTTTAGAGCAAAATCCTTAAAACCTCGTATGTTTCATTCAGCAAAGACTACTAAGAAGTTTGATAGGAAAACCAAATTATCCAAAAGCAAGAAAAAGGAGATAGTGCAAGCTATATTAGCTGATTGTCTCCTCACCACACCATGAGACTTGTTTGCTGCTCTCCTTCCTACAAGATTCAAGACCCAGTGGCATCTGTAAATCTGCTGTTTGCTTCTTATCTAAGTATCTACAGTTTTGCTTCTCTTAAGCTTATGATAAATAGAGAATCATCACTCTATCTACAGGCAGGACTATACAGCCAGGTGTTATCTGAACTTTGGATGAAGATACCTGCCAAGCACCTGAGTCCTGATTTGCAGCAACTCGCATTACACCTCTACAGAGAATCTTCCCACCGTGCCAAATTGGAAAGGATGGGTTTGGGGATGGAAATCCAAATGAACTGCTTCAAAGGGTGTGCCAGGCTCCTTTCACTCAGAGCTGTAAAAGAGAGAAATGTAACTCATAAGAGGTGAAGGGTAAAGCAGACCTCAGTTTAGCTTACCTTTACTCTCTCAGCATGTTAATAATTGGTGGGTCCTGGCAGAAAATATTTTCCTTGACTTGTGGATAGTATCCATAAAATACTCACAGATGTAGCAGGCAGCTGCATTGTGATGATGTTCTTAGAAAATGATGTAATGCCGCAATAATCACTTCTGAATCATTACTGATTTATGAATTGAGAATGTTTGCAAATTATGGGTAAACTTAGCTAGCTCAAATGAAATTCATGTCAGCTTGGTCAGGTGGTAATTCTGAGACTGTTGGCTGGTGGTCAGGTTAGGGCTTTTGCTCCACTGGCATGGTCTTTTTCAGTGGTTTAGTTATATTTTGGTGGGCTGTCATGGAGGGAATAAGGAAGGAAAGGTAAAATGTTGACAGCTCTGGTATGTTGTGCTGGCAGTATTTGGGAGTTGTTGGGGGAAGAGCAACTTGACTCCAGGAATCCCTTGTTTCAAACACGTTTCAGCTGCTGGGGTTTTTAAAGAATGAGGGAGTACATTAAGAGATATGGGGATCCAGAAAGAGATGTGGGATCTAGAAAACCAGGGTGCTACTTCTGGAAAGATTCCTTTCTTCTGTGCGTTAATATTTGCTCTGTGGTCAAAGATTCCTCCTCTGTCCCCCATTTCCCCAGACTTCAGTTACTTTCCCCATACCTCTGGAAGGTGACAGGTAGCTTGGAGCTGGAAGTTGGTAGGATGCAGTTTTAAATTCATGCTTTCAGTGAGGAGCTGTTAGCAGATGGGCATGTAATTAAACTAATAATAACATATCTAACATTTACCTTGCACCTTTTCTTAATCCTCAAAGACCTCAGCTGACTTTGAGATGGAGCACAACGCACTGATTGTGCATAATAATGTCACAGAGTGGTTTGAGAGGAGGGGAGGAATATCTGACCCATGGAAACTGCAGGCGAACATAGTAGCAGTACTGTTATTTCAGTGAGACAGAATAAAGTTTCAGAAAGGCAAAACTGCCTATTGACAGGGTGTCTGAAGAGATGATAACTTCTATACTAGACCTAGTCTTTGTAATTGCACGAGTTTTTTGCTGTATAGACCCAAACCGAATCTCACTAACCTCAGTTTAGCAGATGTGCCTTCTGGGTGTGTTTATAACAAAAAAACCACCAAAAACACACCAACAAAAAATTACTTTTTTGTTCTATTTTTGACTAGTCTTGTTTGTTTTTAATGAAATGGTTGGGTCCCAAATTATTTTGAGGCTGGGTCACCCTAGTGTATTTTGGGAAAAATGACCTTTTGACAAGGAGTCTGTGGAAAAAGTAGAACACATCCAGACTCATGCCAGTTTAAAGCAGTCTTATAGTATGTGCAGAAAACTGACTGTGATCAGCATGGGTACAGGGAATCCAACTGATTATGAAGACCAGCTAAAACAGAAACTGCAGATGGAAGATAACTGCTTTCCCAGAACATCCTTGGTAAAGGCTTTCTGGAAATTACCAGTGGGTGCACAGACATGTGCCTTCGTGTAGGATTAGATTGGTTTGCGTGACTGGGTACAGATCCAAGTTTTGAGAAGTGGGGTGTTGCACCCTGGGAGCCCCTTTGATGATTGGTTTATTACAGAATACTCTGTAGTCTGGGAGGATTAGCTAAAATCAAGAACAAACCATCCTGAAGGAGTTGGCTTTTCTGCATCTGGAATCACGCCATGATCATTTAATATGAGAGAATCAGCCCTATAGTCATGGAGGGAATTTCTTCAAGATCTCTTGTTCCCAGCATAGCTATTGTGCTCAGTTGATGGCCATTAAACCAGAGGCTTATTTCATTTTTATAAGAATTTCCTTGCTTGAAAAAAACAGAAGTTATGAGCCGAGTGCCCTATATTTGCTACTCCCTAAGTGGAATACAGAGATGAAGGAGGAAATTTTGATGATAGCCAACTGCTGATTGAGTGAATTGCTTTTACTAGCACGGAAAAAAAAGTGTGAGAACACCGTGAGCTATTATTTTACAATTATCCTATTTTTGCCACTGTGGGCCTCTTCAGGGATCAGACTCTGGGTAACATACCATTTTTCTGTTTCTGTAGCTGCTGGATATAAATGCACACCCTCCCTCATTCTGTTCCAAAATGTGGCTTTTCCCTTACAGCCAGTCAAGAGGAGCGTGGTAATCTCTGGTATTGCTTGCACCATTTTTATATTTTGGGGAAAAATATCACACTTTTTTTACTTCATCGGTTGGCAACATTATGGTCTTTATTGCTTTGTTTAAACTGGCTCTGAGATTTATGGACGACAGTCCCTCTTTGGTCCTTGAGAGTACATGGTTTTCTACCAACCCTTGCTAGATCTATTTTGCCAACAGGGTAAAAGGCTGAGGATGTCTTGTAAAAATAGCAGAGTCTTAGTGTTACCTCCCATTGAGCAGTGGTCTGCCAGTGTTCTGGACTAACTCTCTGTAAGAAGGGAAGAGATGGCGCTTTGTGATGTGATGCTCTTTATTTTTAAAACAAGCCAGAACTCAATGCCTAGAAGTTAGGCTTCAAAGCAGATAGTAAAGCTGAGCCATTACACAGGTCAAGATTAAGGGGCCTGTGCTCAAAAGTATTAGAGAGTTTGTCATCAGGAAAAAAAAAGTGAAATTATATGACTAAAAATTCAGATAATACATCAAAATTAACTTTCTTGCTCTGCTTTTTTGTCTGTGTTTGAAATCAGAAATACCAAAATACCACAGGGGAGTCTGCTCTTATGTTAATTTCTTGCCAAGCCAGGCTTGGAAATACTCAAAATTTCATGAGAAAGGCCTTTCCCTAGGGGCTTCAGTCCATTTGTGCAGACTTGGGTGGTGCTCAGATGGTTCAAATTGTCTAGATAAGGATCAAATCTCAGATGTTTGACTGTCTCCCAAATCTGAACATGTTTGAAGGGTGGATCCTCTATTTGTGGTCTTCCTAGAACCTCATACCAAGTATTTATCAACACCGGTGTATATCTAAACCCCAGTGCTTCTTGTAGGAGAGACAAACAAAAGCAGTTTGGGTCTTTAAGAGAGTGGGAGAGGACCTTTTGGGACTCTGAGGATAGGTAACCACCACGGCTGTAGCCGCTACACTGATTCCTCAACTCGTGCTTGGCTAGTGGCGCGTTTGCTTTCAACTAGGCTGACACGGATCTGGAAGCATATGCAATGACTGCTACTTCATGGAGAATTTGAGTCAGGCCAGCACCCATCTGTTGTGGGAACAAATGAAAAGCAAGTACAAAATCTTTTCTCAGTTTGTGTCACGCTCTGTGGTATTTTCTGCCTCCAACTGATCCTGAGAACACGTGCTTTGCCTCTTTCCTCAAAACACTTCCTTTCCCCAGGTACTGAAATGCTCTTCTCTTCCTCCTCTTCCTTCACTGAAACAATTCACAAAACCTAAAATCAGGAAAGAAAAGAAAGAGTTGTAGTGGTTGGCAGGAAATGGAAGCAGCACCATAATGTTTCTAGATGTGTCAAGCATATGTTGTGTTGTGCTGGCACAGAAATGTGCAAATGCAATGCTCAGTTTCTGAGTCTTTCAGATTTTAGGAAATACTCGAAGTGGAAATGAATGGTTCTGTGATTTGTGAACCTGAGTTCTCTGTTAGGACCTGAATTTGTAGAAGATTTCCATACATGCTCTGCCAAAAGAAGTCTTCCATGTTTGCTCTCTGGCATAAAGCTCAAAGCTGCCTTTAACACAATCTCCACAATCTCCTGCCAATCCACTTGCATTTTTAGAGTACATCATGGAGGGGAATCAGGTTGGTCTCCTTCAAATCAGGGTTTATCAGGACATTCATAGTGCCACCAACAAATAAAATGGGGACCTTCCCACAAGTTCATCTGCTACTTTCAGATGTTTTATGTCTTTAATGGCTGCTCACCTTTTGGCAAACAATCAGGTATTGATACTCCTTCCAAGCTGGTGTGATATTTCCACTGTGTCTTTGCAGCGTGAGGTTTCTCCAGCTGCAGGAATGTCCCTGTCTTTTACAGAAACTTGCTCACCCTAGTCGTGGTACCAAACCCATCAACATCAGAAGAGATTTAGCCAGTGAAGTAAGGCAAATCATCTTTGCCATGTATAGTCAGTCATCTGAACTCAAGGTGCCCATGAGAACAGACAGGGGGCTCAGAACTTCTATCCCTTGTTTCCAAAATCTTGGCCATAAAGCCCATCAATTCCTTGAAGTGGAAGCTGGATAAAGTTGCATCAAGCATAAGAACCAAATTGAAGCTTTCCATTTGAAGCTGCCTCTCTTGCAGACCTTTAGCTCATTGATCTGATTTAGTGGACAAACCAGAGGGCAAATCCTCCCGGGAGTGAACTCCTTCACTCTCAGGATCACCCTTCTGTTTCAGTTTGCCTTCTTTGCACTTTAATGTTGCTTTTGGTTATGCACTCTGATTTGAGGGTAACATTTCAATCAAAAGATAAAGCAAGTGCTTGCCTAGGTTATATTAATGTCAGTAGAACTTAAGCATATGTATGGCCAGCTAGGGAAAGAATGAAACAGGTTTGATTGAGACCTTTTAGTAAGAACTGAAGGGGGAAAAAAAAACTTGAAAAAAAATTATTTTTCCATGCTTCTGATATGTCAATATTCACACACACATTAGAAAGAAACAATTGAGCAGCTATGATTTTCTTTTGGTTGTTTCAAAGATAGTGCTAGCACTTCTGCTTATCCTTCTTGGTGGAAGATAAAATATTTAAATTTGAAGTAATTTTATAAAGCAGCTTCATCAGAGCTTATTTTTTTATTACAGTGTTCATGATTGTTGTGTAAATAAGATGAGGGAGCTATTTTTGGCTTCTGCCTGCTTGTCCTGAGAAGGCAGTCATAAGATGTGTACACCCAAGATGGTGACTGAGTGCAGCTGGAGCACCTGACAAGTCTCATTTGACGTGAGCAGTTTGGGGGGGTAATTATCAGGAAGGGGGTCAAAGATGAGGCCTCTCATAGCAACAAGCCAAAGAACTCTCCGCTGATTGCAGGGGCCAGCTCTGCCATAAAGTGCTGGAAACTGCCTCATCCTTTTCACTGGCATTGATCACTGAGGTGCTCCGCTGGCAACCTTTCTATGGCTTCTGCTGGTGCTTTTTTCCTTCCTTTATTTTTCTATAGCCTAGAAGGGAGAGGGTGCTCTGAGGTAGGCTCTTTGCTCTTAATCAAGACACATAGGACATACATATGTACTTTTTTTTTAAACCGCAAGATAACTGGTGCATATGACCTGTCCTGTGATACAGAGACAACAAAGCTCTCCAGTTTTACACTGAGGTCAGTGCTGCTTCACTGTAGCTGACCTAAATGAACTGTTTGCTCTGAAAAGGAAGCAAAAAGGGCCCTGTGGTTCTGGAGTAACAAATACAGTCAGGTGGGATCCCTCTGCTAGGGCCAGTGTGGATGTTGGTGAAGGCCTCACTTTACCTTTCTGCTTTCCATGTTCAGATCAGGTTAACTACGAGTGTGTTGCTTACCTGTGAGAACAAAAATGCATATACCTGTCTTCTAGCAATGAAGGAAATACCTAACTGCAAGCTGGTGAGCTGCAGTAGAGGAGTTGCTAGAAAGAGGGTGCAGCCACAGGTAAGTTTGAGATGGGCTTGCCCTCTACTTTGATTAGGTCATCAATTATTTAAATGCCTAATAAGAAGACAGAATGGAAGAGAAATTACATTTGAGGGTTATATTCCCCTTGTGTTGGTCCTGGGTGAAACATCTCCATGATAATTTTGTTAGCTGTCATTCTTAACTTTATGCTCCAAGCTGAATGTGATTACAGCTTTTTAGGCCCCTCAGAGTGGCTGTGAAGTTGTATTGTTTGCTGAAGGTGTGCTAGCAGCAGGGGAGGCTGGAAAGGAGGGATGGGCCAGCACTGGTGCTTGTAAGAAAAGGCAGCTATGGTTATGGTACTGATTTTGTTGAACTAGAGCTGTCAATCTGGAGCAGTGGAGATGTGTGATGTCCCGTGGTTCTGGGGTAACAAACATAACCAGGTGGGAGCTGTCTGCTGGAGACACTGCTGTGTGCACATTGCCAAAGGCTTTGACTTTCATCTTTCATTTTGTGCAGTCGATGTTGGGTGCCTGTTCCAGCTGAAGCTTGAAATCAATGCTCTGGGTTTATTTTCCTGCCTCCAAGGATATGGGCAAACTATTTTATTAATGATATGAATGCTGCGTGCTGCGTGTGCATGGCTGACTAATGTAGGCAATAGAAGTCCAAAAGAAAGGGAGACTGAAAATGTGTCGCTTCCTCTTACTGTCCAAACACTTTCTTTTTGATGCTTGAAACACTCCAGAATAGTTAAGGGATCACAGCCTTTCTGTGTAAGAGAAGGTTTACGTGAGCCAGAGCTGTGGATAAGACAGGCCTTTCCTGTAAAGGCAGAAGGTCTGCTGCTAAGAGAAACAAGCAAGCAACAAGGAAAGATTTTTGAGTTGATCTGGGAAGATATTAAGCTTGCAATAATAGTAGAATATCTAATTCTCCTTCTGTCTGTTTTTTTAAGCTTACCTTTTCAGTGATAGTTAAAATACTTGACAAAGGGAGGAAAAGCATCAATTATTTTCACTTTATTACCTTTAATATTATTTTATTCTTATCTTTACTGTCTCCACTTAAAGCAGTTAACTTTCCAATAATAACTAATCTTTTTAGGTCACATAAGGACCACAGTATGTATTTTTGTTTCATTTTCCCTGCACTCATGGGAGCAAATAGCTGCAAATACCCACAAACATTCATGTTTAAGTTTTATTTTGAAGATGAAGCACTGTTCCCAAAGTCAATTGAAGAATCCTATTTTTTTCCCCATATTTAGTAAGTGTTCTACAGAAAATTCAAGGCTTCTGTACCTGAAGTCCTCTTCTGAGTTTTCGTATTAGCTTCATGGTATTTGTCCTAAGGTGATTCAGGAATTTGGTGAGCCAGGGTTTCTCTGGGCTTCACCAAGGGAAGGGACCAGATGCTGAAATCTCTGTTTTCTGAGGCACAAGCAGTCAGTCAACCGGGTGGGTGAGTCAAATACATAAATAAGTGTTGGGGTGGAGAAAGGAAGAAAAACAGACTTCTGTTTTGACTCCAGCAGTAGTGATGGATGTATTGCTACAAGTCTCCTGTTAAGTTGGCTGAAGATTTGGCAGAGTTTCCCAGCTCACCTCTTGAAGGAAGGTGATGGTAACAATGGGAAAGTCAGATCATGGAAAGTATTCTAATATGTGTATTCATCCAATCTTTAAGTTTTTATTTCCTATCTTAAGTATCTGAATTGAAGGATAAGAGAAATTAAAAGTCTTGAATGATCTGTGAACAAAGTATGGTTGATGGGGATCAAAGGGAAATGCAATTGTGGCAAAACTATAGATAGAGAAACTTCCAAGTGAAATGCTAAATACAGCTAGGTTCTTGTGATCCCTTGTTCATGACAGTATGGCAATCCCAAATTTCTTCCTGAGGAAAAAAATATTTTGCCTAAATAATTCATTGGTTGGATGGGTAAAGGGAAAGGAAAACAAGCATTCAGGATGTGGGAGTGTGTCCAGTGCCTCTGTCTTATCAGTCTTCTCCTGTAACAGTGGAGATAAGTCAGCTCAGGGCCTTTGGCTTGTGATGGGGTGTAAGAGCAAATTCATTACTAAGGAATGCTATTTCATCCTGGACTTTTCTTCCTGAAGGCCAGCTATGCTCATGAGAGTAGTCGCTATATTTTGAGATTGTCCCAGATAATCTACCACATCTATTTGCCCTCTGCATGTAGGTATCTCCTTCTTCTTTTCAAAACTTTTGGAGACACGAAGGAAAGAGCTGTTTCCTATGCCAATTCACACCAATTTATTTAAAAGTTAGCATGATAGAGCTCCTAGGCACTTTGCTCCCATCTTTTAAGTTCAAGGAATGTTTCAGGAAAGCTTTCGCAGCTCTGATACCTGAAAGACGCTTTGTTTTTCAAGTGCTCCCTTTATTGAATTCTGAATGGGATGCCCTTCTGTGGCACACAACTGGACTGCTGTTCTTCTGATCCTTATTCAAAGCCAGATTTTTTTATTTCCCAGAGTTTTTTTCCCCATGGAGACCTAGGCTTGGGAAGTTGGCTACATCTGAGGTTGCTTATGCAACTAAAGTCAGCTGGTAAGAGCTCTGTTTTAGGAAATCCTTGGTACAGACTCCAATTTGTTTCCTTTTTAATAAGAAAGTTATGTCTGCTGAAGAGACCTCACTCTCTCCTTGCCTGCTCTGCTGTAACCTCTATGCCATGAAGAGCTCACTCCAAGGAGGAATAAATCCTCCACTCTGCCCTATTCAAACCTAAGGTCTGCCTTTGTGCCACAGCTTTCAGATTCCAAAGGCATTTTTGGTTAGCAGCTCTGCTGGATGCACAAAGGGTCAGTGCACTAATAGGATACAGCACTGGGAAAGGACTGGGCTTTAAGGGATTCTTTGGAGATTTGATGCCCTGTGTGAAAGAGGTCAGCAATACTGCAGCAACATTTTTAATTTACTTGTGGAAAAAAAAAGAAAAGGGCACCACAAAAAGGGGGAAGGACACTGGAAATAAGGGACTCTCTAAATCCTCCTATCCTGGTGATCCTTACCTTAAATCCATCCATTGCTGATAAACCTAACCAATGCCTTTATAGGACTTAACAACATGGAATAAATGTCCTCCTGCCTTTCCCCACCCCCTACCAATGCACAGCAGCTCCTTATTGTGTGCACAAACTTTAGAGGTGCTGGGGGATGGTGGTATCTTCTTTACAAGGGACATTGGTCTGCACCTGCTCAAGGGCCTGCTCTCTCGTGTTGATGCTCTGCATAGCAGAAAAAAAGACAGTTCTTCACAGACAGTGATAACAGCAACATTTTGGTGATGGTTTATGCTATCCTAAAGATAAAGAAATTGATGACAGGTACACATGGAGACTGTGCAGCCCCCAAACTTCATGCAGGATTTTGGGAAGTCCTCTCTTCTCAAGTTGTGTTGTCACACAGAGCATTCAGCTCTGTGAGAGTGTTGTTAATGCCTGGGAATCAGAGAAATGCTGATCATCTGTGTTAGGGTGAATGACATTGGAGCTGTGGGAAACAAAAATGAGCTATTTTGACTCTGGCTTTGTCAGTGTGTGTATGACTGAAAGCTGTGAGGCACTGGAATCTGTATCCAAACATAACTTGCACATCTGCAAGAGATATCAACAGTGCTTACATGACTTTGTACAGGAAACATATTTGAAATGCTTTTCTCCGTTTTCCTTCTCCCCAGCATATCAGAAAGCAAAGGGCAATATGGGGAACATCATGCTTCAGTGGTGGGGAAAGGCTTTGGGGGAATTTATTTCTGAGTGGATGCTTTGATTTATTTATTAATTTATTACAGCAAGATTTATTTTTCATTGGGAGGTTTTTTTTTGGAGTTATATGTAGTGTTGACTCCTCTCCAGAACCACCTCTTTCTGGAACCACAACTGAAATATTGACCAGCTAACTTCTATCCTAATATCCACACTGCTGCTCCTGTAGTTGCAGAGTGGGCTGCTGCAGGGAGCAGAGTTTGCTGCTGCGGGTGGCAGACCAGGTTGGCACTGAAGTAGATAGCCTCCAGCACTGGTGAAAGAGAAAGGGGGAATGCATGAGTGGGATGAGCACCAGCATGTCACAAATTTGTCTTGGACTGATTCAGGTCTCCACAGACCTGCAGGCTCTGTTCCATCATTGTGTTGCATTTCAGGGATGCTGCACACCATTGCAGAGCAGGTGGAATGGACTAGATGTTCTAGCTGTGAAGCTGGTGTTGGAATAAAAGGCAGCCAAAGCTGGCTTTTCTTTTTCTTATCTTTTCCCAAAGATTGGGAAGCATTTGGGAGGACATGAGACTGATTTGCCTCTGGACTTTTGAAAAGAGTCTATAAATACAATGCCTTCATGAGCACTACACTTCCAACAGCAGTGCTGTGACTTTCTCTGAACTAAGAGATAGTGAGGATGTTGAAAAGCTGCCTCTTTTCACTTCAGAAACCTTGATAACTTAGATGCAAAATCAGAGGTAAATGCATTCATTTGTCTCCTGCCCCATTTTCTTCCATCCTTGACATGCCTAATGATACCATCCCAAATTTATTTACTGACAGTCTCCTACGATCATGGTACAACTTTTTCAAAATGTGAGAATGGCTGTGCTGCTTCTAAGATTTCCAAGTTCTCAGCCCCTCTGGTAATATAGTTGTGGTGTTAAGCAGTACTAGAATTGAAAAATTGTTGTTGTAACAGTACTAGAATTGAAAAAGAATGAAGGACTTTTCCTGTCCACGTGCTCCTGTCTCTAAGACATGCCCTGCAGTTAACATAAATTATTTTATTCTGTTCATATTCTCCAAACCATGCCCTTTGCTCTGCTCTGCATCCATTTCCTGGGATGAATTTTTGTGCTCTGGCCTACAGCAATAACTTCCTTGTTCATTGCCACAAAATCTCAGTTTCTATTGTACTTGATAGAGATTCCAGCCTGCATTTTCACCCCCATTCAACAAAAAGTAACAGGCATTGTGTTGCCTGCTCCCCAACAAAACCATGCTTGCTTGGCTTGTTGTCAGCTTAGCAAACTCAGCTTCCATCCAGTATTGAGGGTATTGAGCCGGTACTTTCCTTTTTTCAAGGAAGACTGGAGTTGGACATACAGTGCACTAACTGCACTGGGAACAGTCCAGTTAGAAATTAGCTTAGCAAAAACAGAATTGTAAAAGGCATCTGACTTGGAGGGGAGCAGAAATGAGGCCTTTTGCAAACAAGGGCTCCTTAAACCTCCATGAAGATGGCTACAGCTGGAAAATCATATGTTTCTTTTACGATAAACTGCCTGTGCAAGTGTTTTCAGGCACTTTGAGCTCTCCTTCTGCGGGCTTGGAATATACCCATGAGCTCTGCTTGGCTCCTTTGGTTTGGCTTTGCTTTGAAGCCTAGGCCCTTTGTGGATGAGTTTAGACTGACTGCCTTGGGGTTCAGATTCTTGAAGGCAGTGAAGTGCTGGGTGCGTGGCCTGTTTGCTGGTGGTGCTAAAATGAGCTGTGACTCATGCTAATCATGCAGACTTTCTTAATCCATCCCTTCCCAGCCTTTCTTGCGTGTTCTGCTGAGCTGTGAGCTAACAGTAGTGACATTTTAAGTTCTAGCATCTGAGTGAATCATCCTGAGATGAGGACAGCAGGTCACAGCTCATGGAAGTTTGGTTTCTAAATGTGTCCCAGACACAGCTGGATGTGCTGATACGTGCCATACACTGGGCACCATCACTAGCACCAGAACCACAAATCTGTGGGATTTCTGGCACCACAGAGCTCAGCACTGCCACAGTTTCACCTCCTTAACTTGCATGCCTCCCTCCTTTCTCCTGTGTGCCAGGAAGGGTTTGTTCTTGTTCTGGTGGTGAGGAACTGGGAGGGCTAATGGCTGGCTGATCTCCCTGCTGGGGAGAGGTGGTCCACTCAAAACTGGGCCAGCAGAGAGGCTGCTGATCCTGGAAGAGTGAGTTGGCTGGTAGGGTGCTGTACTATTGGGGGATGTCAGTCCCAGTGATACATCGTGTTGCTTCTCTATAGTGAGAAGTCCTATGGAAACAGGTTATGCCTCCCTGCCAGGTGACATCCCAGGGGGCTCTTTCAGGGGTAGAGTTTCTCCATGCAGCAGTTATCTTTATTCAATGTATAATATCTTTGCCTTTTTCTGACAATGCCAAGCATCAGCCCCTCTTCTGGGGAGCCATATTGGCAAGAGATTGCTGGATTTTTATTCTGTTTCAGTTTTTCAGTGTTGANTGGTAGATACATATCCTTGGGTCATTTGGACAACTTCAGCCACTCTAGCCCATCCTGCAGTTGAAATGGAGGTGTGGGGTCTGCACTATGTGCCTCAGGGCACATGTGCTGCCTGGGCCTATACCAGTGGAGTGATATACAGCCTCTCCTCTTCTCTCAAATTGTATTTCTTGGGAATCAGTAGGACTGAAATGTGTGGAGAAGCTCTACATATTTAGAGGGGGAAAGGGGAAAAAAAAATCCCACCCAAATGCACTGATAGTTAAGGTTTGTTCTTTAAATATCTTGTGTTTATGCGAGAACCGTTACCACAAAGCAAGCAACGTTTTGTCTACGGAGTGACCCATGCACCAAGTTTAGTATTAGCTGCCTTTCATTCCTTTGAGATAATCTCTTACTGCTATTAATAGAAACTTATGCAAGCTTGCTGGTGTCCAAAATTGCCTGGACGTAACAAGAGGTTTTGCCTTTGTGTGTGAAGATTTTTGGCTGTGTATTTTTGGCCATAGTGCTGGAAACAGCAGAGCAGGATCCTTTGTAGAGGTCAAAGGCTTATTCTGTTGGATGGAGCTGCTGGAAAACTCCAAGGGGAGAGCCCTCCCCTTTCAGGTCTTCCTGAAACAGGACACTGATGAGCTCCTTGCTGTCCCCAAACCTTGTCTGATCCCCAGCTTGCTCCAGGTTGCAGCCTCATCAGCCCACCAGCTTCATAGCTGCCCTTGCCCCACTCCTGGCCATATGACCTTGGGTAGGCTGAAGCATTTCTAACCATGGTATTTCCCAACAGCTGGCTGAGAGGGTGATTGCCTGTGAACCTGCTCTGCCAGATATGAGGTAGGGTAAATTTTGATAGGAAGGTAGTGACAAGCTTGGGGAGAACCTGGGGAGAGGGAGTCAATCACGACCCACTTTTTAGCCTGCATCAGCTGCAGCCAGCACAGAATGTCAAACTGCAGCCAGAGCAGTTTGGCAATGCTTACAAACTCCGCTAGGGAGGCTGACCACTAAAAGAGCTTATAAAGTCAGATTTTTGGCAAGCTTTTAGACCACTGTGTTCCTGATGGAGCTCTTTAAGGTCTCCTAAAAAAGTATCCAGCATTATCAGAAAGAGCCCTGTTCTCTAGAGCTGGGCCAGGACCCATGAATGAAACAAAGCTGACAGCACTGAACTGCAACAGCTTAGTGGGGAGGAGGGAGGAAACACACTCACACACACAAAGCAGGACTTCAAAAAATAGAATATATTTCTCTGTTTTGAAGTCTCACATCACAGAAGCGATGTTTCCTGCCTACCTCAATGTACTTCTGTTAACATGTTCTATGCACAAACCTTCAAAAGGAAAGCGTGTTTTTTTCTGATGAAGTTGTACACCAGGGTTGTCTTTATTTCTGAAACATCCATGAACTCAAGAGGGATGAGTCCCTTAGTATTTTTCATTCCTGGGGATTTACAGTTGTTGAGATACGGAAAGAATAAACACAAGAAGATCCAAATGCTGAAATACAGAGGAGAACCCATGTGTCATGGTCCCAAGCCTCTAGGATAATCACAGCAATAGCTTTATATGACAGAGCTGTATTATAGAGGGAAAACTGATGTTTTCAGCGTTTTCCCTTATTTGACAGATCCGGTCCATTGCGTATAATACACGTGTGGTGCCCACTGGCAAACTGAGAAGCTGTTTTGTGACCTGTTGTGCAAAGGAAAGTGGGAGATCCCAGCACGGCTGTGTGCAGCCTGTCTGCAGGGAAATGGCATAAAAGGGGCTGGAATAAATCAGTTCCAGTGCAGACTCATTTGGGATGACTAACAGAGAAACAGTTGAATTGCCAGTGCATGTTTTCATGGGTGCAGAAATCTGTAATAATTGAGCACAGTTAGCATGTGCAGGAGCAATATAACCTCTCTTGGTGCATAGGAAACTGTGGGAAATAAGCAGATAAGAGAAAACACTAGCTGGTGGGGTAAAACCGCCTATTAGTGGGGTAAAAAAAGTCTATGTGTGTCCTCTACCTTTTGGTGTTAGCACTGAGCATTTACTGGCAGTCCATCGCTGGAGTTTAAATAGGATTTAAGTGCTGCTTGATTGCTTCAGTGAAAACATTTTACCTTTTTTTTTTTTTTTTTTTTTNTTTTTTTTTGGCAGCTACAAAAAACCTTGAAGCCAAAAACCTTAAAGGATTGCTCAGTATTGAAGCACTTTATTTGTGCATGTGAGTGTTTCCCCCTCTCTTCCCCCCTCCTATGGTCTGTTTATGTGAAATACTGGCAGAAAAAAGTAAATAGAGAGAAATATATATATTCTTCTTATTATTTCTTGGCAGGCTGCTTACAGTATAGAGCACTTTCGAGGTGAATTTAGATGAGCATATAAATATAAACAATATCTCAAAAATTCTGGAAGTCCAGTTCAGATTTTTTAAGAGCACTTTTCTTGTTCCTTTGTCTCTCTCATTGCTTACATTCATTGCAAAGCCTATTTTCCTTTCTTTATTTAAGTCCTATGTGCAGGAAATTTGTGCCTTCATTTTGATGCCATTACCTGCCATTTTTTCCATTTTAGCAATTTTTATAATCACCTTACCTTTTTCAATATATTATCCAGGCCAAGATATGACTTTTTTCTGGACTCAGAGAGTAAAAATTGCCAAAGTGCAAAAATTGCCAATTGTGAAAAGTGCTTAAAAAGCAGAGATTACTTGCTGTGCTCAAGGTGAAAAGTTTGTTTTTGTTTAAGGCCCTGTGTCCAGAGTTTTATTACAGACATGAGAGTGATGGCCATATGTCCCTGTAAAGAATGAGGGAAGGTCAGTGACCTGCAAGCCAGGAAAAAACTCTATCAAGGAGAAGAGCAGCAAAGAACATCTAACTGCAATTACATCCTAAATACCCCTCCATTTTGCTGCTGTGATAAAACCCTCTGATTTCACTGACTTTTTGGTCATCTTTGACTCTCAGGCATTATCATCATAAAATAATTAATGACTTGCTCCAGATTCAGAAAATGGGCTTCGTAGGACTTTCAAAGTGTTCTTTTTCTCCCTCCCAGCATGAAGCCCAGTCCCTGTAGGCTGGGAGGCAGCTTGCCCCAAACATGACATGGTGCTACCAGTGAGGAATAGCGTTTCCCAGTACAGGGAGGATGGGGTCTGGCGTGGGAAGGTACTTCTGGCCAGTGCCTGTGCAGGGCAGTGCCACAAGCTCTCCTGCATGAAAAGCTCACTCCAAAAGCTGTGCTCCTCCATCTGACCTGAAGCACCACCATGACCTGTGCAAGGCCATGTACTGACCTGAGAAGATAGGCATGTCTGCTCCAAAGATAGGGTGACAGATCTGGAGAAGACCACAGGGGCTGCTTCCGAGTAGTGATGCCCCAGGCCCTGCTAGCCCTGCATGGACTGAGTGATGAGCCAGGAGTAGCACCACACTCATGCTGGTGGAGCAAGGTGCAGCACTGTCCTTCAGGCACTGTGGCAGGGACAAACTTAAATTTGGTCCCTTTCCATCAAGCAAAGAGTTTTATGTATATTACAGATGGGCTAATTTTCACTATGTGGTATTTCGGGAGTTTAGTCCAGGCCCATCAGTACTGAGTGCTTGTGGCAGACCTCATGAAGTTCTCTTGGAGTTTCAGTATTTCTACTGACTTCTGTGTAAAAGATGATTAGGAAATAGAGGTGGCTGAAAAATAACAATAATCAAACTTTCCCTTCTCGAGCCCCAGTAAAATTATAAAACTAGAGGTTTGACTTCAAACTCCCTGCTCTGATCTTTGCTATTTTTCTGACGTGCAGACATCTTCCATCTAAAAATAGTGAATCTCATTGTGTGGGAGGTGTATTTAAACAGTGTTCTTTAGAATATAAATATTATTATTACTTAAGCTAACCCTGCTGCAGAGAAGTTCACAAACTTGTGCTAGATGGCTGCCTGCTGTCTATAGAAAAGTGTCAAATGCTTTCAAATGGGGTCTTTCTGGGAACATTTCTGCAATGGGACATGGCTGTGGGTTTTTGTAGGAGGCTGTATGATACCTTGATGCCTGTGAATTCAGGGGCCTTCAAGAACTCTGCGCCTTACAGGCTTAAGCCATTACAATATTGAGTTAATAATTAGGTTTTAAATACCACTGTAACTTTCATTTGTGATAGACATAATTTGCAATCATATGCTGCTTTGGATAGGACGAAGCTTAAATTGAATCTAAAATGAGGAACATCACTCAAAACAGACTGAAGGAGCTAATTATTTTAATAAAAATACAGCTGTGCTTGCCGTTTTAATAACCTTAACAGATCAAGGCATATATGCATGGGGAGGCCTTTAACTAGAACTTGTATTACCATGAGACTGTAGCCTTTGATGTGTTATTTCTAGTTTATCAAATGCCTTAGTACTGCTGCTCAGTTTATTTAATGGCTTGTTTGCTGGTGGTTGATTAGGAAGTCAGTAATTAATAAACGGGTGGTAAAATTAAGTTCAGAGTTAAGAGAATGTGTTTGACGAGGTGACGTACAAGTACCGGGGCTCTGCAGAGCCTTGTATGGTTGTTCCCTGTTCAGCTGCCCTGCTAAAGCGTGGGGACTAATCTGAGTCGTTCACACCAAATCTGCATCCTCAAATACCCACTGCCTTACTGGGTACTCTGGGATGGGATCATCTGAGGTGGTCCAGGCTCAGAGGCAGAGGAGGGAACTGGAGGTGGGTTTCCTGCCTCCTGGGATATTGCTTGAGTCACTGGACTGTGGGATGAGAGGCACGATATCATTCCAGTGTCTCTGATGTGTTTTCCACCCCTCCTGATCCTCAAAAAGAAGGCTGGGGGTGTGTGGGGTGGGGAACTTAGCAGGAGCTGCTGCTCAAGCAGAGGAGCTCACAGGCAAGCTGAAACCACATCTTTCAGGTAACTTTAGTACCATCAAAAATTTAAATGAGTGCTCCTGGTACCAGCAAAGCACATGAGGGCCCAGGGTGCAGTGTGGCACTGTGACTAATGTGTGTGTGCATGCCTCACATACACACAGTGCTGTGTTAGCAACAGGGCTGCTTTGCTGCTGGGAGTGTTTTTGTTAACTGTGCCAACACTCTTGGGACCCAAACGATACTGACTGAAATCATCTCAGGAATCACAGCTTGTCCTTTGAAATATGAATAAGCTCTCCAGAGAGTGGTCCTCCTATGAGGACATAGGATGGAAAAGATTGACAAGTCCAGCTTGTCTTCTGTCCTTTTGCAGTATTTCTGTAAAATGTGACCTCTTTTATTTAGTGAACTGTATTAAATAGAGCAAACAAAACACAGGCCTGAGCTGCAAACTCAAAATGAGCAAAGTATTTCCATACTCTGAAAAATTTTGGCTGCTTCTCAAATTCTACATCTCATATTTGCCTTTGTGGTACCTTTTTCCAGACAAGGTCAGGGCCTGAAAGCTGAGCTGTGCTTGAAGAAGTTGAACAGGCTTGTAGGGCTCCCAGGTTTGAAGAAATGTCATGAGATTCAAGTTTCTCACCAGATTTCAAGTGTTTCTGACATATGTCAATCCCAGAAAAGTAGTGTTAGCCTTGGTTGTAGCATTCTATCATCTGTGATTCCAGAGGCTAATACAAAAAGGTTTTTAATGGATCCAGGATACTGCTTAAGAGGCAGTAAGGAAGTGCAGATTTGGTTGAAGTCCTCAGCCCTTGGGGATGTTTCAGTAGGACTCCAAAACCATAAAGCAGGGTTAACAGGATTAGAAACACCTAATACAGCTCCAGTGCCCCTCCAAACTGTTTTACTGTTCTGTGTATTCACCTCTCACTTGGGCTGGTAGTTCCATGCATGAACTGAGAAACTACTGACCTGAACAGAGATCAGCTTTTGCAATGACTGCAGACCTGTGGGAGCAGCACAGACTTTGAGGGTGCTGCTCTGTCACCTGTGTGGAAATGTCTGTCCATGGTGGATGGTGGAAAAACTTCACACCTTTATTGTTGAAGCTGGGCATCAAGGATTGCAGCTCCCTTAAGGACATACTTGGCACTACTGAGGGGTTTTGGACTCGTGGATTTGTGAAAGTTGGCTGTGATTTCTAATTTGTGCAGCATAGGAGATTTTAAATAATGAGAAAAGGATGCTCTTCCCTTCCTTTGGGGTTAAGGGAAACACAACTCTAAAGCTTGGAAAAATCTATGAGAGCAATTGAGTTTCCCTGATGCATCTATCCCAGTAATTGATGTGACACCCTGCACTAATGGATAAACGGATTGTCTTTGTATTTGTGCAAAGAGAATGTGTCGCATATTGAATAGTGACATTGATACTCTTATCAGATGTAAGAGTTAATGCTTCTTTTGGGTAAACCAAGTAGTTTGACCTCTGAGAGCTATTATCTTCCAGGTTTGCAGGTAACTTGTCACAACATCTTCCTTTGCTGTATTTGTTTTGAAAGTTTCACTGCAAACATGTAAGCTGGAGAGTTACCTTTCTTACATTAAATCCAAGATATACAGGCAGAAGTATGCATCCTTTACAAGTGGATTATCAGCATGGCTGGAAATTTGTCATCAATCTGGCTGCATAACTGTACCAGGCTAAAGGCTTCTGATGTTCTGTAGAAGTGCCCCCACATGCTCTATGTCTCCATAGACACAGAGGACAAATGCTCTGCTGAGGTCAACATTTAAATGGTTGAGCTAAACAAACTTCAAGAGGAAGAGGGACAGACACAGGAGTAAGTCCCTCTAACTCCCTTTTGCTGGGCCATGTTGCCTTTCTTGTGTCTATTGTTTCTAAATTAAAGGATATCTAATGTTAGCAGTTGTGGTCCCCTCCCAGTAATCACTGTTACAAACATTGCTGGGGTCTTGCAAGGTATTTATGACTCTCCTGGGAAACACCAAGGAGAATTACAAAGCCACTGTGGAACAGTGTGATAAGAAAAATTCTGAATACAGCTTACATTTGGGGGAAAAAAAAAGAAATTCAAAAGTAGCATGCTGCTAGTACTGATCTCTTCTTTCATTTAAGCAAGAAAAAACACATTGAAGTACTTCAGTAAAAAAAAAAAGGTTCTTGGTCCTACTATGAACCTATGCTAAAGTTATGTTTTCTGTTTTCATTTGTTTTTTGGGAGTTAACTTTCAACCAAATCAAATGTTTCAGCTGCTTGGGTTCTGCACAGATTTACCAGGACAGGACAGTGGCCAGGAAGGTGTAGTTGCTGGTTATTCATCTAATTTCTCAGATGGGGAGGCTGAGACCAATTCTAGGAGAAGAATTTCTGCCCATCCTCAAAGACGGTGTGTCAGGTACTTTGCAGGGAAGGGAAAAAGAGAGCGATTTACCACTAAGCCACTTTCCAAAGGGATCATGGAGGGTGCTGTGCTTTGCTCCTACACTGAGCATAGAGTGGAGAAGGGGGGATGAGTCCAGTGTCACATGCTCACAGTGTATGCCACACAATGTGCCATTACCAGTGGGTGCAATTGTGCATTCATGCATAAAAGAATAATATGTAAATATTCATCAAGGTGGCTAATAGGGTGAGACAAATCATAGACTGTGTAGGGAACTGCCATTGCCTCTGGGACTTGCCATTCAGGGGTAGTGCCATCTTCATCTTCCACTTGAATCATTCCACTTTTTGTCTTTGTGTCTTTTTGAAGAAAATTCTTAAGTTGATCCTGGATGATAAAAATCACGTTGTTTGACATAGTAGCTAATCATGAAAATATTCCTATTATCCTAATAGGGTCTAGGAGGCAGTTCTTGGGATATAGAGTCCTTGTAACCCACTTGAAGCAAGCTATCACTCAGTAAAAACACACCTTTTCTTTTTTTCCTTGGAAAAAAAAAAACCCAACATACATATAAAAGGCCTGTTTTTATACTGCCATGCAAGAGGCAAGCTCAAGATCCATGGCACTTCTCATAACAAAAAGACAGAGAATAACCTGTCTGCCCTGCCCAACAGCTTTTCAATAAAATTGATTCTGGATGTGCAAGGTTGTCTGTGCACTACTTCTAAGTGCATAATAGCTGTAGTATGTCAACTCATTATTCTGTAAAGTGCTGTGAAATGCCATGATTACGAAAGATGCTACATAAAAACAGCTTCCAGTCTAGTTGGGTGATGGTCAGGTGGCCAGTCAGGCTGCTGTGGTACAGCTGCATGATCTGCAGTCCAGCAGTTTTATGGTTACAAACATCCCTGACTTGTTTGCACGTGCCGGAAATTGCAAGTGCCTCTTCGGGGCTTTATCGTGCTCCCTCCTTTTGATTCCTCTCTTTGTCCTTGTGTTTTGGGGCACTGAAATTTCAGATGGCTCCTGCTCTAGATGCTCAGATTTATCCATGTACGTGCCTATCACTTTTCAGTGAGAGTCAGTTATAAAGTAATTTATTTTGTGAAGTACACCGGCTATTGGCTGGTGGATAACTAAAGGTGAAAAGAGGCAAGTGAAAAGCATATTAGAAAGCATGTTGTGGACTGGGAGAAGGGAGGCTCTAGTGTGAAGGAAAGTGAATAGGGACAGTTCAGAGAAGCAAAAACTGAAGAAATAAGGCGTGCACATTTAGCTCAAAGAACTTCATTACAGCTAATTTAGGATGGTAACAAAGGACTGATGTTAACAAGATCTAAATGGGGAGAAGCACAATGGGAAGAACAGAAAGAGCAAGAACAAATAAGAGTCATAAAATGGACAAATGTCTTTAAGTCTTTAGAAAGTATGTTTTAGTGCCACTTCCCCTCCTCCTTTCCTGTTCTCCAGGAAATGTCTCACCAATAAGAGGAGCAAAAGGGTTGGCAAGTTTAATAATGCCCTCAAGGTGATGAAATGTTGGTGCTTGACAACAAAAACTTGGCCACCCAGTTCTCCAATTTTGCTGAATTGTGAGCCACTCTTTCTTTTTAGTGTCATGTCAAATCTGGTGACTCACACAGAGTATTCCTTGTGCACAAGATAAGATATCACAAATTCACAATTTGGAATGTAACTAAACTGAGTTCTTGGAAGAAAGAAAGTGTCCCTTCCCCATCCCCACCTCTTGCTTTCCCTAGGGGACTTGCATTGTAGAAAAGTAAGTATTGCAGCTGTGCTTCTATCGTTTACTCTGGAGAGTCCATTTAAGATGGTGATGATTAAGACGTGCATGTTTGTCGTGCTAGTCAAGAGACTGGACAGCTTTCAGCAAGAGGAAGCTGTGGAGTGATGGCAGCAGGACAGGCGACTGACAATTAACTCACACATGAAAAGATGAAACCTATTAAGACCCAGCATAGCTCTAAACACTGAGCTTTTTTTTCCAATTATGTCATCTTGTCTGATGCATTGCCTCAAACCAGACTGCTAACCTGGGCTTTCCTCCCATCACATTAAGGCACACATAGTCTCAAATATTTGTGTGCAAATTTAACGTGTAGGAAGTGGAGACACAAAGATTCTAAAATGACCTGTAGAGATATGTTTGTCATCTCCTGACCTTCCCACGTGGGGACCTGGCTGAATCATGAGAATGTTGCTGGCTCCTGTACTCCTCTCCCATGAAACCCGAAGCAGAGCAAGGGAGAATGGCTACACCTGCACAGTGCTGTGCCATCGGTGTGGAGCTTGAGGGTGCATCTGGGCATAGCCAGAACCCCAAACTCACCTTTGTAGATCAGAAAAGTGTACTAATATCCTGAACGAATATCATGCAGTTTTGGTTGTTCTTTGTATTGGTGAGGCTGCTGTTTCAAGAACAAAAATAAGCTATAATGAATTAACAAAGACAATGATAACCTTGGGTTAAACCTTAATTCAGCAAACAGCAATATGACCGATGTCAAGGGTGGGCTTTTCACTGGCCTGGAGCAGCATGCTTCCTTTGACTTCAGCAAGGAAATGTTGATTTATTGTGGGCTGGAATGTTCTGCTCTTTGTGAGTATGTTCAGAAATCCAATGATTCAGCTGGTAGGAGCTTCCTTCCTTAGGTGAACCTGTGAGTGCTTTGTTGATGTCCACGAGATACCCTATGCACAAGCGCTTAATAGTGGATGAGTGTTGGAAAGATTGTGGATTACTTTGTTAAGCAAGCGTGGCTTGTAAGTAATGTGGAGCTGACCCTTTGTGACACTTGCATGACCCAGAAACAAAGCAGCAGGCAGAAGAGCCCTGCAGTAAATGAACATTGTTTTGATATTTTCTAATAATAAAACCTATGAAGTTAACCTTTGGGAAGTATAGTTAAACTTAATTTATTTTCAAATGTGCAATGTTTTCAGTATGTTTGTTTGCACTGTAACCTAATTTTCCACTTCCTTTCCCTTGTCATACAGTTTTTAGGCCAGGAATGCGGTAATGAATAGAGAGAAGAATGTCAGTTTAGACTGTAAAAAGCTTCTGTGAAAAAGCCTAGTAGAATTAAATAGGGAATGATCGTCTGTCTGTAGGATTTCAAAGCCCGTGTCTCCTCTGGTTTAAAGCCATAGGATCACTAATAAAGGATCATTTCATACACGTGGCCTACTGAGCTCTGTGACTGAGCGTAGGTTGAATAATACCATTTCTCCCTTTCTTTCCCTCTTTCCCACTCTTTTTCTTTCATCTTGCATTGATGGTTTCCATGTGTCCCACTCTGGTTGATTTTGTCTATAGATAGGACTACTGGGGTACGGGCAGCCTGGCCCTGCAATTTTTGTGTAAACAGATCTTCCTCACTAGGATCCTTGTTGGGCAAAATCTGAATCCAAATTAATGTGTTGGATCATGTTACCTCCAGCAAGCACTAAGTGGGCAATGAGATCAGCATCAGAATTTGGCAGGGAACCTCTCTCTCTCACGAGTCGAACCCCACCACTGGGTCTTCTAGTATGAGAGCCCTTGAGCAGATTTTGAACTTGTGCCCAGAGGCTAAGGCTTGTACTCTTCCATACATTTAACTTTTTTTTTGTCATCTGTACAGTCCATACACATGTATGACTACCAAGGTGGAAACCTTGGGGACTGACTGCTGTGGTTTGTTACTCCCTGAGTTGAGTGGACCCAGTCAGGCTGAGCACAGTGGAAAGGCAGGGAACAACGCTGGGCCCTTCACTGGCTGTGGATGGGTAGGCGTACACTGGAGATGAATCGGGGTCAGCACACTGTGATATGTTAATTTGCCAATAATCATTATAAGTAATAGCTTTACTGATTCATGAGTTCCATAAATTGATTAGTCCCTCTGTTAATGAAGAGCTCTAATGCACTACATGTGCAATAGATCATTTCTTTACTTTATGACTTTATCTGGCCCAGGGAACTCGAGCACACTGGGCTGCGCTGGTAGGTACCACTTCCACTTGCCAATGTCTTACTGCATAAATATGAGCATCTAACATCGTGCACATCCTGCAGTGGTTTCTGCACAGAATTAGCTGAGTGATTAATTTTTTGAGCTTTCTGATGCATCACACTGCAAAATCAGCTTGGTTCCTACTGGATCATCTTCACAAAAAACTGGGCTGACTCTGCACTCAAATGTAGACCCTCATGCAAGACAAAGTTTTGCTTGTCAAGCAAGCAATCTCCAGTTGAAAGAAGGGCTAGTAGGGTCATAAATCACTTCTGTTCTCTTACAGATCCTCTATCCCAGTGCAGAAGCAGCCCATGGGCTAGTTTATTTTGGGACTGGAACTGAGGACGAGCAGGGCTGCTCGTTCATGTGGGTGAAACTGTGACTGTTGCTGGTTGGGGCCATGGCAGGAGTGGGTTGAATCTGTTTGGGTTCTGTTACATGAAGGAGCGACCACCTCCCCCTCTAACACATGTGAAATTCTTCAGTGTGTTGGATTGGGGAATGCTCTGGACTTCTTGAACAGTGACAGCGCCCTTTTCAAAATGCCAGTATCCCCAGTGAGAACAGGGTTACTTTTTCTTTTTCAAATGGACTTTGCTGCAGTTATCCATGCCTTTGTCCCTTTGAGATGTGGTTGCCATAATACACTCTACATGGGGCTATACGTTGAGCCCACTCAGAAACTGAAGCTAATGCAGAATGCAGTGACCCGCTTATTAAGTAGTGTTTCACGCTGGGAACACATCACACTAATGTGCCAGGATCTGCACAAGCTGCCAATACCTTTTTGGATGTTGGTGTTAACCTATAAAGCTATAAATGGTTTGGTACCTAGCCACTTGGGTCAGGAGAGAAGGCACGGTGCCTTTATTAATTATACAAGCCTCCAGCTGGGAATGAATCTGCTTAGGCTTCTGGAAACGGTTCACACTGGGCATGTTCAGAGGCTTAATGCAGGCATTAACATACCCTTACATTGCATCATTTAATTTGCATAACAACTCCTAGGTTTGTAGCGATACCTTCCCTTGCATCTACCTTTGATGTTGCTGCTGCCACCTCTAAGCTCTTTGTGGAGTTGGCAGTATGAGCTCTGGGCTTGGGACCAAAGTGCAATTTTACTCATCTGCTACACCAGGAGAAAACCCCTGTGTAGGCCTAGCAGAAAGCTCACAAACTGAGACACATCAGTGTTTGCAAAACTAGTAACAGGAAAATAGAGCATGCTTAGTCAGAGGTACTTTCTGAATACGTCTGAGTCGGGAAAAAGCTGCAAATTTGGGGCTGATTTTAGATTTGATCAAAGTGGCTTATGGTTTACAAAATGCCCCTCCTTTTCAGAGCAGAACAAGTAACCCACAACATTCACCCATTACATAAGCAGATAGAGCTGCAGCTACTTCCTGCATTTCTCTGTGGTGTTTCTCACTGGTAATTACAGTAATATTTATGTCTCTTTGCATTTTTATATGTCCTTTGTCAAGCTGATTAGAGGAGGCACAAAGCTGCCCTTTCATAATAAAAGTATTAAAAAAATAAAAAGAGGCCTCATTAGGAGGCTTGCTGATATCAACTAAATTGAGTTTCACCTCGTATCAGAATTTTAATAAATAAGCGCTGATGCTGAGTGCGTTGCTGTAACACACACGCTCCACTCACACAGCTTGCTGCATGCCTTGTACCATGCAGCTTTTTCCTTTTTAATGCAAAACAATACTAAGTGAGTCAAGGGGAAATGCTATTTCATATTCAAGCCTTTCTCTTTCCCAAGCAGACCTTAAAAGAAATATAAAATAATTTGTCTGGTATCCAATCACTCTGACAATACTTTCTGAATCTGCTCTTGTACATATCAGAGCCTTAAATCTAACATTTTCTTTTGCAGTGCTGCAAATGTGAGGTGCAATTTACATTTGTTTTTCTTGTAAATTAGGAAGAGCATAAAACACAGGCAGCTTTCCTTTCTGATGCCATCGCCTCTGTATAAAGTCAGGCTGGAAAAAGCCACAGGAGCAGTGAATGGACAGGGAAAGAGAGTGACAGAGGATGTTTTGGTAATGTAAAAGGCATCTTTACAGCTAACAGACCAAAAGACTCTTGTTCCAGGCTGCTTCTCACTCAAATATTTCTGACAACAGTTTATACTCTTTTAATTTCTGGTTTCTCTCTTAGAAATCCATATTTAGGTAGATAATTTTAAAAGCCTGCCCCTGCCAACTGCTTCTAGGTGAGTGCCAGGTCCATGCTCTTGATCTCAGGCAGTTTTAGTAACTAGTTTGGTGTTTTAAGGGGAGCTGTAATTTGGGTGGTTTTTATAGATACCAGCCACAGCCAAGCAGCAATCAAAGCAGCCCAGTGAGGATGTCCTGGCAGGGCTGTAGGCGCTTGGGACACAGAAACAGAAAGAAGCACGGGTTGATTGCAGCTCCCCAGTCACCAGTGGCTGCTGCTGCCGTCTGCCCTCACTGGCAACACTGTTTGGTGGCCAGGGCTCCACATCAGACCCTTGCAGTGCCTGCACTGCCCGGGATCTGCTTTCCTGCCTGGCAATGCTGCTGTACAGACCTGTGTCCTCGGTGTCCCTCCAGATGGGATTAATTTTTCTCAATTTATGTGTTTTGTGCCTGTTCCCAGGGTTTTGAGTTGTTTGTGAGAAGAGTCTTCAAAGCAGGTGAAGGGCCAAAGCAGCCATCCTCTCTGTGTTTGTGGTTCTGACCTTGGATCCCAGATGGGGACTCATCCCATCACGTGCTAGAACAAATGTGACAAAATGGTGCCAGGCAGGAGGTACTGTTGAGGAAACAGCCGTGCTCCATGCTATCTCTGGCTTCCTGCTTTGCGGGGCTGAGAAAATCCCAATTGTCCAAACTTTCTGAGGCTAGCGGGCCCACTTGAGATCAAACCCTTATGAGCTTGTCTAATCAGCCCTTTCCCCTCCTACTTTTTCAGCATTTTCTATCACTACCTCTTTACTGCAGTGCTGGGACATGCTCCCTGTAGAAGCTGAGTGTAAAACCTGCTAGCAACTTTAGGGGGTTTCTGGCTGTAAGCTCAAGGTCTGAACAGATTTGCAGCTTCAAGCACTTGTGCCAAGAATTGGGTTGCTTTGATCAATTAAATTCCCTGGCAGTGAAAGAATAATAATAAAGGTTATGGGGGCCGTGCTCTGAAGCTCCATCTGCAGAAGAGTGTATCTTCCCACTGCCCCTGAATAGCATCAGCAGGCTCTCCTCTACCTCTTTTATGGATTTAATTCTCTTTGGGAAGCTAATCTCACCCCTGCTGCCCCAGCACAAAACCCAAAGTGGCAATCTTGTGAAGCACAGAAAAGCAATTGGGGGGAACCTAGCTTTTTATGGTAATACCCAGGGAAAGTGACTTGCACCACTGCTCTTAAGAATGCAAACATGTTCCCACCAAGTGCTGGATAAACAGCACGGCTTGTACCTTTCAGCAAAACAGAAATGCGCTGTTGCCAGAGCCAAGGGACTCTCTACAGGAAAAGTTTGCTTGCCAGCGAGCATGGCTTTGCTTATACCCAAATGCTTCGAGGTGTGGAGACAGTTTTGCTGGAGAGTAGGGATGCTAAGGAGGGGCAGGAGGAATAGGGAGCGAAACGTGAGTTTATGCTGGGCTTATGAAAGTGATGGAGGCTGACCTTTGCCTCCTGCCCAGTGCCTCCGTGGCTGTTTGTGGCATGGTGTGTGTATGTAACACTGTTGGCTCGCTTGAGTGGGAATCACCAGCCTGGCAACCCTCAGCCTGAATAGGCTTTGCTCTCAGATCAGGAATTTGTCTGTTTTCTGGCTCAGTTTCAGTTCTTATTTATACAAAAAAGATGAAGGTGAAAACACAGATGAAAGCAGTGTTCATATTCCTGCCCGGGCCTCTGCACTAACCACGATGGCTGCATGGTGAACAGAGGACCTATGGAGAGTTAAGGGCTCCGGTTAGCAGTGCAGATTCCTTAATCTGAGGGGGATTCTGTGCCCTCCCACCCCCATTGCTATGCAGCTCTCCTGCTGTGTCCTTTGTTCAGGGGGCTGTGTTGGCCAAGTCACTCATTCTGTCCTTGTAGGGTCAGTTTTCCATGCCTTGGGCTCCCTGACACAGTGTCTGTAGGGTGAGGAGCCGTGGATGAGCAGAAGGCGATGGGGGAGAGAAGCAGAGCAGGTGAAGAGAATAGGGAGAAAAGGGGGTGCAGGACTGTCTTGTTTTTCAGCAGCTCTACATGAGATGCACATAACAGATCGTGATAGATTGTGACACCATATCCTGGCATTTGAGAACTTCCTGGGGGCCCCAAATTTGCAAGGTGGGCATGGGAGCATGGGACTGGAGTGGGTGGTGAGCAGCAGGCAAGGCAGGGTTGTCCTCAGGGTGTTTCTGACTGATGTAGAGCATCTAAGGTGTTGCCTGAGCCAAGGATCACCTCCCTTCCTGATTCTCTGACACAGAGTGGTCTCCTCACCCAAGGTAGATAGATATAATTTTTACGTGCTAGCTGCCAAAATATCTTCAGTTTAGCTTCAATTAAATCACCTGTCTTAATGCTTGTTGTCTGGAGATCAAATTTGGAAAGGCAGCAGCTGGAGAAAAATTAAAGCAGACAAATGTGTGTAAAAATGTTTCCCTCCAACTGCTTTCATCACAGGCAATTCCTGACAAAATGATGAGGCTTAGGGCTATAAGTATCTCAGTCATTTCATCTGGAGTAAACTGAAACCAAGGTCAAGTCATAGCTGGTTTATGTCCTTTTCCCTTCTAATCTTACACGTTTCACTATGGTTATTTTATTTGAGTGTCTGCCACTTGCTATTTCAAGCTTTCAGTGGTATGGCTGCTCTGCACCCCTGTTTGCCAGCTAAAATGTTTCCACACCACTAGTGGACATGATTACATAATTTCAGATGCACTAAGGCCTGAAATTATTGGATTTCTTCCCTAGTACAAATGAATGCATGTATGTTGTTTATTTTTAACTTTTCCCCCTGCCTGCGAACTCCAGTAAGGGGAAATTAATTTTTCATGATGGATGCAGGGGAGAGGGCAGGAGGGGAATAAAAGAAAAGCATCTGAGTGCGATGGCAACAGAAGAAAAAGTGTGCTAAGTTCCCGGGTGATAGTGTGATGTTATTCCACCTGTTTCTTTAATTACTAGAAGTTGCTGAGCCTCATCAGCTGCCTCCACAGCCCCGGGAGGAGAGGAAGTACTGATGGGGTCCCAGGAGTGTGGCTTTTCAAGCTTGTGCCAAGACAGCACATGGAGTCATGTTCCTCCCAGGATTGTTCATCCACAAATGTGTCGGTCATCCTAGCTCCAAACTAACTTTGAAGATCAGATGTAATCTGTGTGGTCTCTTCTAATCCACAAGCCCTTCCTCTGAATCATCAATTCAAGAGCAGAATTTTCTGAATTCGGGTGCAGTGTCTTGGTTTTGTGACATTTAGTAAATAGGTGTATTCAAAACTGCAGTATAAAGGGATTAATTTATTTCAGCCTCCTCTCCACCCCCAGGAATCTTGTATATTGTCTCCAATGTACCTAGTTAGCTCAGCAAGGCAATTTCCCAAAAATAGCTTTAAAATAAAACTGGTTTGCCAAAGGTACTCCCTTGTATCTGTGCATGTTTGAATCCAAAGTGGAAATGTGTTTAATCTGCAGCTTCTGTGTTAAGAACTAAGGGCATCCAAGCCCTTGGGATGGAGGTGTGTCTCTGAGCCTCCAGAGCCGAATATAATTGAAAGGGCTCAGGTTTCCAATTCCTGCTTTAGTCCAACTTCAGTGTTAACGCACAGGATGTGTAATGATGGCCCTCAAAGGCCTCTTTGCATTCACACTTGCAATCCTCATGTCGTATTAGTACAGACTTTGCCCCGTGTTTTATTTCATGCTTCCTTCACCACAAACATTTGCTGCTTGTGAAAAACCAGCTGGGGTGTCTCTCTCTTTCCCCTTTAATAATCTCTAGTTTGGGACCACTGATCCTTCAACAACCTCTTCTCTTTTTGATGTGCCCTCTGTTTTCTCTTATTTACAGCAACTGCCATGCTTGGGATTCTCTTGTTTGTCCTCTCCCTCCTCTCAATTTCTCAGAACAAGCTGAAAATGAGATTTAATAGGCCTCCCACTGTTGTTGCTCTTTTGAGATTACTGGGATCAGATGTTCTTCTCTTGAGAACTACATCAAAGAAAATGAGAGAGGGTAAAGACCAGGATACCCAGAAAGGTGATGGAGAGTGCGGATAAGGCAGGAAAAGAGTGGTTTTTAGCATGTAATGCTGTGGAGCAGGGCATTTTTGGCTTTGTTGGAACCTTTCCAGGGTTTTACAGAAGTGTCAGTGCCACTGCGGTGTGAAAAGCTTAATAATTTTTTTATAAAAGCTTTCAGCAGGCCCAGTGCTACCTGAGTGTTTTATTTTTTTAATAATGATATTTTTGTGCTACTTGCTGTAAACAACCCACTAATTTTCATGTGGGATTATTTGGCTGACCTATCCATCCCCATGTTCCCAGAAATCCTCTCCATATTAATTGCATTTCACTGCTGGAGGCACCTGTTAGCAAGGGCACAGCTGAACAGGCTTTTAATACTTTAAAGCTCTGATAATACTCCAGTTAAACCTCTCTTTCTTGCTTTTTTTTTTCCTTTTTTTTTTTTTTTTAAATAAGAGAGCAGCTGGTTGAACTTGCTCCTTAGGAATTAAAATTTCTGTTCCTCTCTCTAGTGTGAGGTGACTTAGCAGCAGAGGATCTGATGGTTTTTGAAGGCTGTCATTGCGCTCTCCTTTGCCTCTTCTGCACTGATGGGGAGAAGGGTCACTCATGGTTTTCACTGGTAAAAAAAATCAGCATGGTATGTGTGGTTTTATAGTTGGTCATAAAGCTCAAAGAAAACAAATATGTATGGCAGTGGAAATATGTATGGAAGGGACTTTTGGAGGTTGTGTGTATTTCGATTTTTGTTTTGCCCGGGTTGTTGTTGTTTGGTTTTTCTTCTTTTTAAGTGCTGCATTTAATCCTGTTAGAAATGTGAGGGAAATTTCACAAAATTTAAAGTGTCTGAAGAAGGAGATAAGCCCTTCATGCTGTTCAGCTCTACAGTGTTTATTCCTTTCCCCCTCTATTTTCTTATCATTATCAGAGAGAGGTGGAAAGCTTTTGTCAGAGTTCTCCTTTAAAGAAAGATAGTATTTGAATGTAAACAAGTATGAGCACATGGTGTGACCAAGGGAGCGAGCAGTATCTTCAATTTCTGAATTTTCTGGCAATCATGAATAGTGTCAGGATCTTAACATGACTCTTAAGCTGCTCTGAGAACAGGATGGCTTCTATGGAAACCCACTAGACAAGTGATTCAAAAAACATCTTTTCAGAAAATTACTTCATCATATATGAGATTTCTTTTTAAAACTAACTACATGGGAGTTCTTGGCAATGACGGTCTCTACATCTGATGGTCTAACTAGCATGAAATAGAGCTGCTGCTCTCATTTATATACATTACACTATCTGGTTCCTCACTTGTGGTTTTGTAAAAGCATGAATTTTCAAGTTTCTCTCATGGGACTTCTCTGGCTTCTTCCACTTTACCTTTCATTTTCTTCCCAGCTCTGAAGAAATACAGGATGATTATTAAATGGCTTTAGAAATTTTGCTGTAAGAGGGAAGAGAACATGCAGCATCATAATTTTTTATTGCTGTTATCATAGTTTCTTATTGTCCTTTCAAGAAAGCACAGCAATAGTGAGGTGGGAAGACCTAACACATGCAGTTTTAGATGGGAGAATTAATGATAGATATTTTCTTGGTGTAATATTTGTCAGGCAAATCACAGAATGTTTCTTATAAATACCTTTGTACATACAGTCATCAAGAGCTGTTTGATCCGTGTATCGCTCTATAATCCCAGGGTAAAACCCCCTGACAGATGTCCATGATCCTCACAGCATCCCAGCTGCAGGGAGGATGCAACACAGTTTGGAGAAGGGAATGGGATGACTGGAAAAAGGGCTAACGTGGGTACCAGTTGTGCTTGCTTCAGTGGGTTTGTTGGACACAGGAGAGCTCCCCCTCTCCACCAGCCTCTTCATAGGGGAACAGAGGTTGTAAGGCTGATCGCAGCTGCAGAGGTTCCTTGTGTGTGCTGTCCTCAGCCCCGAGGACATGAGGACTCGTAGTCAAATTGCCGCAGGCATCAGAATGCAAGAGAACTTAGTAAGTGAGCTGGAGAAGGTTAGAGACACATCAGGGAAGGGTGGAGGAAGGATGTTGTCCTGGGCAGAGAGGCAGGGAAAGTGCCCTAGGGCGCGTTGCCATCAGTGTCAGAGATGGGCCCGGCAAGCGTGCTACCAGCCCTGCTGCCTTGCCTCCTTCATCAGCGCCCACCGGGCCTCTCGGTAGCGTTGGCACACACGCAGAGGGGCCAAATGGCTTCTCACAGAGTGCAGCTCATCCTGCTGGTGCCCCTCTCCACCAGAGCAAACACAGATCAGCCTCATGCCTCATGGACCACAGCCTCTCTGGCCCCTTCCCAGCCCCTCGCCCACCAGCCAGGATATGGCCTGAGGCACCACTTCACACCTCTTGGAGATCAGTGAGGAAGTTTCTGGTGAGTACTGTCACTGTCTATTTTACCTTGGTCTATTCAGGATTGTTTTTCAGTTAAAAATACTCAGCTGGCATTCTGTATGAAAGTACATATGCTTTTCATTCCTTCTACTTCTAATTATTAAGTTATTTAATTATTATTCTAATTAATAAAATTATTATGAACAGTTTGTTATTTTTCTGTGATGTTTTTAAATCCAAGATGGTTTCTGAGGGAGGCAAGAGACCAAAAATATTTATACATATTAATTCAGCTTGGTAGACTCGTTTAGTTTAATTAGCTGTTATGTGGGAGTTTAACTCTTGTCATCAGATTAGAAATAAGTTTACTACTTTGTATTCTTTTGAATTTTTCTTTAAAAGGGTATTTTTCTCTGTTTTTCTTTTCTGTCTTTCTTTCCATAGTAAATATACTATCTATGCTAAGTTTTCATGCCCTTAGTGGTAAATAACCCTCCCCCACCTTCTTTTCCTAGCTGGGATTTATAATACACCCCAGAAAAAAATAGGTGCTGACTCTGCTGTGAACAGTGCCCCTTCATTATGAAACAGCCCTTGCAAACTTTTGGAAAATGGACCTACTGTGATAATAAATCTTCTCCCTTGACATACAGCACTGAATGTGGCTCTGACCACATAAACTGCACTCCCCATGATTCTGGGGCTGTTCACAATACCAACCATTTATAAGCCAGTTGGCTTTACATTAATTAATTCCCAAGTCATTCACAAATAGCAACAATCACCTCAAAGTGCAGGGCTAGGAAAGGGCTGGCATTTTTGAAAGGGAGATCTGTATATAAAAGTTTACCATGCTCACAATAGGAAAAAACTCCAGCCCTCGAAACAATGGCTTTCTGATTTGGGCTCGGGGTCGCAGCTCCTTTCAGTTCAGCTTGTGGTGGTTTATTTACGACGGGTGCTAATTTCTGATGTTTGACTTCTTCTGTGGACAGCCTTGGCTGGGCATCCTGCCCCAAGTGCAAGGAAGGACTTCCTGCAGGACAAGGCAGGGTAATTATGAATTGCTTTGGAGAGAAGCTCAAGGATTCCAGGAATGCCAGGGAAAGATTTAGCTTTGTGACAACCTCTGCCATATTGCTAGCTGCTTCTCACCTGGATTTCAGTCCTCACAGCCTTTCCTTACAGAGTTTTAGCATCAATCGGTAGAGTTTTATGGTTCAGACATTAATGGGAGTAATTTTAAAAATCTGTCCAGAAGAGGTCTTGCTCTCCCTGCCTGTCACGGCTTTTAGGCTTTTAAGAGATTTTTTTTTTTCACATGTGATTGAGTTGCATATCTTGTTCCCATTGGGTGCAGTTTCCTTTGGCTGCTGTTGGCTAACCCTTCTACATTTCCCTTTCCCTAGCACTGGCCCACACAGTCTGTCCTTGCCTTTGCTTCAGATCCCCCTTCCCTGTGCCCCTCTGAGCTTCCCCATCTGTGCCTCGGGCTTTCTGCTCTTGGCTTTACTTCCTGGGGGGTTGCCCACTGGCCAAGTGAGTTACCTGTTGCCACTCAGCCCCTTCCATCTCCATTGCTTTATCTTGTTCCTTGTGTTTTTTGTCACTGGATTTTGCCTTGTAAACGTAAGGTTGTAAATGTGTAAGGATACTTTACATTGAAAGTCAAACTAGAGAATGAAAGAGTTGGAGATGGGAACATTTTTTTTCCTAGTTGGTCACCCATTGCTGGGTGCACATGGGTTTTCATCCCCCTCCCTTCCAGTCTCTGCTGGGACCACAGCCAGAGAGGAGCTGCCAGTGCAGCTTGGCTGCCCTGTGGGGATGTATTATGGCACAGGCTCAAAGGACACAATTACAGATGAACTTCACAGGATCGTGTCTCATCCAGGCCATGGGATTGACAGTGCTCATTCACTAAGCAGCTATTCAGTAGTTTTCCTTCATCATTTTTTAGCAGGGGAGGGAGTAGCTGATCCCTTAATTCCAACATCCTATTCAGATACAGCACTGAGACAGAGTTATTAATTTCCTCGGAGGATTTTTTGCTGTCATTCAGTATGACAGTATCCTGAATGCTTTAAAAATATTAATGGGTTTATTTTCATAGTAGAACCATAAGATGGAAGAGCATTGCTTTCACACTGTAGTTGTGAGCAACAGCAAAGAGTGCAGGATCAAGGTCAAAGAGAATGCCAGGTTTAGACACATAATAAATTTTTTTTTTCCAGACGACATTCTGTTTATCACCTTACTTCTATGTTTGCGTTTTATACAGCCCACTGAGTTCCATTCTGGCTGCTGCTGCACAGTGAATGGTTCTGCCAAGTTCAGAGGCAGTACTGTGTGACTGTGCACTGGTTAAGCCCTACAAGCTGTTTGGTTTAAAGAGACTCACTTAGCCCCACAACAGGCAGACGTATCTCCCCAGGTCAGTATTTGTCTGCTCTACTTTCTCCCACTACAATCTTCAGTCTCAGTACTGCCTTTTGCAACAGGCAAGACAGGAGCAATGCAAGGAGCTTTTATTCATGCTCAGTGCCTCCCAGACAGCTGAGGCAGAAATCCTACAGAGAGAGCATGGTAGGTGCTCATGAAAATAAGGATTTCTCGCTCTGCCCAACAAAATCCCGGTTCAGTCCATTTTTTCTGATACTGTTCAGGGTTCTCTACAGCTATGACCCTTGAGCTCCTTGCACAAATACATTGTTTACCTGCTCCTTTTCTCCATTCCTCATGAGGTTTCCCACCCTTCTGACCAGCCAGCACACCCATTTGATGCAATGACAGCTTCAAGAAGTGGTAATCCAGCTACCACGTTTGATTAAGATATTGATATTCAACTCCATAGGTATTACAGGCTGCTAATATAGGGTTTAATTGAATATAAAATAAAGAGTCCCTGCTTTTTATGTTGGTTGGTTAGGCACGCCACATGACAGAGCTTATCATGGTAATGGTATTTCTGCTGGATTCAGCCAAGATAGTGCCATAAAAATAAAACACATTGAGATTCATAGAAATCTGTCTACATTCTGCTTTCAGTGAACCTATTCAGGGCTAAATTTTCAAACATCAGTTACTAGTTGCACCAACACAAGGAGCCCATGCAAAATACAAATATGCACACTTAGGTTCTTACACTTGCGGGCAGTGCCCATTCTTGCTGAAATGTGACATTCAGAGAACAGATGTTGCAAAATACTTGCACATATTTTGTGGGAGCAACAGTCACATCAATCTTGCTGGAAATATAGCTCCCATGTTCACTTTTCTTTACTTGGTAGGCCGTTTATCTTGTTTCCCTTGGCGCTGGAAGTCTTCCCCATGCTGTTTTTGGTGTCTGGAAAATCTGCTCACCTTCAGCATGCCAATCACACTTCTTTTTCAAACCTCTTCTTCAAATTTCTCCTAATCCCTTTTATGTTGATCTTCTTACTGTCATTTTCTTTCCAACTCAAGTCTGAATTGCATCTTAGAGAGAGTTTTAAGTGTGTGTATTTATTCATAGTCCTTTGTGTAAGCTGTCTAAGTTAGTGCCCCCTTCATTTTGAAGTGAAAAATTAATTTTATATAGATGTACTGACTTAATCCATGCCATCATCTCCACAATGCAAAGTCCTCTTTTTTGAATAGTCCAATTTCTGTTTTAAAGGTGAGTTTGTTAAAATGCAGAGATTAAATAGGCTGTCGGGGTCAAAGTTAGAAGGTAACAAATCCACAGGAAGAGAACAAGACTGGTGGTGAGCAGACTAGCAGTTTCAGCTCTGAGAAATACACTATTGGCATGGCTTTGCCTTTTTCCTCCAGAAAAAATTAAAGACAGTAAATCACTTTGGAAGGTATGGTTTATTTTGGCCTGCCGACACTACAAATGTTATTTCTGAAATAGCAATGGCTAATTGCTCAAACTCCTCAGCTGTGAAGACAACGTTGAATGTTTCCATGTAGAGCGAGGGAAGGGAGCTGGAGCGGGGCCTGGATAGGGAGCTCCTGGAGGAGGCAGGGGAAAGTGAGCACAGCCAGGACAAGGATGGAGCCTGCTGTGGGGGCTCCCTGGACTCACTGCCACGGACAGGAAGCTGTGAGGCAGCTACAGTGGCTGGGGCCTGCTGTGCCTCCCTGGATGGGCAGCACTAGGAGTCTCTTTGCAGGCAATCAATTGCTTCACCCAAGCACCTTGCTATCCCTGCTCATAGGAGGTGTGACTCATAAAATTGTTGTGTGCATATGTATTTTTCCCCTGTGTATTATTATTATTTTTTAATCTCAATGTGAGCTTTCATTTCTGTGACTTCAGTTTATGAACATTTTGTTTTTCATTTTCAGTTACTTTTTCCAACATAACATGAAATTGCAGACATTTTCAGGCCCTCAGCTTTAAAATTATCTCTCATTACTATAATTTACTGCTCTTAATGATTTTTTGACAGGTTTTAGTAGCAAGATTCCCTAAGTATTCCTTTTTTTTCTTGGATGCAGTTAAGTATATTATACAAGACAGTATGGATAATATTAAGATCCCAGTAGTGTAACATTCAGGAGAGTTTCCAACAATCAATGTTATCTGTCATCTCAGGATATGCATCACTTGGGGATCCTTTCTGTGGAAAGAGTGAGAAGAGAGACTTCTCCAGACAGCATTTGTCACGTCGTCCTAGGATTTCTGGGAGCTCCTGCAGACACCCAGAGGTGGCTGCCGTCTGCTTGTTTTGATGGTTTGCATTAGGATCCGGATCAGACTGTGCTGGAGAAGAAAACCTCCAACAGCTACCATGGCCCCGGCAAGGCACAGGCTGTGCTCTCTGCATGCCTTCTCCAGATGCTGGGCATATGGGCCTGTCCTGAGAGCTCCAGGATGGTTTGGCTTAGTTGGTTTGGCTGAGAAGGCAATTGGAGGAGAGAGTATGGAGAGAGACTTATTGCTCTTGCAGATAACAGCCTTGCTGAGTTTGATTGATGGATGCTGTTTTATCTGCCAGACATAAGCTAAAACTTAGGAAATGGAGCAGAAATATGCAGCTTGGGCAGAGCAGTTGTGTACAGCAGGGAGAAAAGCACAGTGCTGGTTTGAGCAGAGCTTGTGCTCAGCTGCCCTGGTGTACCACAGGCTCCCTGGTGAGCACAGCTGGGTGTGAAGCACCAGACTTGTGAGTACCAGCCACGCAGGGCCCAGAGATAGGATGCCATGCATGGTCCGGCCATGTGTACTGAGAAATGAGATTTCTTCCTTCTTCTTTTCCCAATCCTTTCCCTTTGCTATCCTATTGATGCATCGCAGGCCTCCATCTGGTCCTGAGAGCAAGAATTTCCCAACTGTGCCTCCAAACTGATGCTCAGGAATTCTGGGCTCTGCTATCTTTGCCTTTAGCAGGCTGGCTCAATGGCATTGGGCATCACCCCGTATCCCTGGCCATCTCAGCTCCCTCTGCCTGCCTTGGACTTTCTCCACACTCATCATATGCTCCCAGCCACTTACTGGGTAGCAATGCAGAGTAGAGAGCAGCATCCCTGCCTCAATGACAAATGTGAAAGGCTCTGAAATGGAAATGGTTGTAGTGGTACAGATTGCCTCTAGCTAGGGTAGCTTATCCTGTGCAGGAAACCAGCTGCAACTGGAATGCCTTTTGCTAATGTACACTGCATTTTCACTTTACTGTAATTGTAAAACTCTAGAATGTGAACAAGGCTGCAGCCTGTACATTTTTTAACAAGTGCTGCTGTGCCCCAATCATGTTTGCCACTCTCTGAAATCCTGATAACCTGGTCTTCATTAAGTCCTTTGGGAGCTAACATTTAGCTAATAAAATTAGGAGAGGGCAGAATTTTTATGAACAAGCAGAGTTTGACGAGAAGGTTGTGAAGATCGTATAATATTGCTTGTAGAAGGTATTTGTCAGGTGTCTTCCAATTTGAGAGAACAGTTGGACATTTTTCTTCCTCTTAGAGGTGTTAATAGACTCAAAGGTGGAAGAGGAGGCAAGGGCAGAGTGGAAAAAAGACCTGACAAGCTCGAGTGATGGCAAACACAGCAGATTACGCTAAAGACAATCTCTTCTCTGCCACTCATTTTTTTCTTACTCAGCACAGAGTGCATCTGGCTCTTCATTACAGAGGAGCTGAAACGAGCCCTTGTGAGTGATCAATGCACATGCTGGGAGAAATCTTACAAATACAGGAAAAGCCACTGATGATACTCTGTCTGGAAAGAGAATGCTGGTGGTGTTTGAGATTTCCCCAAATTCAGTCTCTTGTGAGGAGACAGATGAACAGATCTGTAAAGAAAATTTAAAGGTTTCCATTAAAAGAAGAAACATAGACCTGAAAAATGCACATGCACTGAGGTAAGGTGTATCTGATGCAGTGAATGTTTAATGTTTTTTCCTACCTTCTAGAGTAAATTTATGTTCAAATCCTTGTATTGTACAAGGAGTGGGTGAAATAATGTATTTTGCTATTTGATATAAATATTCACCTTTATTTGCTTCACAGTGGATTTGCCTGCCCCAGCATCCTCAGTTAGTGTTGACTGGCACTCCAGTTGACTTCAGAGCAGAAAAGCTTCCTACTGAGGATCTGGGGATAGTGGGGTTTTTAGAAGTGGTCTTTTTGGGTTTAGGTCAAAGACTTCTAACCAAAGAGCATCAGAATGCTGCTCCTGCAATAGCTGTTTCAAGTGACAGGGAACAAGATACACAAGGCATCTAGTGCATCCCATCTACACGGGAGAAGGAAAAATTTGCCCTGTGGCTGTCAGGTCAGTGTGCTTTGGCATGCACGGAGGTATAAAACGTTTTTCTTCTCAGAGCTTCCATATTTTGTGCCTCATTTGATATCCTTCAGACCAAATTCAACAGTTTCCTTAGTAATGGTGTTTTGTACTGTGAATGCTAGTAAATCAAATATCCGTGACGGGGAATCAGATTTAATTTGCAATCAATTTGCCATTTTATGAAAGGGCAATGAAATACTGGTATCCCATCTGAAAATTGTTTATTGAATATAATGAAGAAGAAACCTGTGGGGACTTACAGTAATTAAATAGGGGCTACAAAAATTGCAGTAAATTCTGTGAGAGAACGATACAAACTTCTTTGTTGAACTTTCAAACTACCCTGTGGAGTTTAACAGACAATGGAGTTCTCTTCCAGAGTTCAGAATTTCTTTAGGTTATTTTCAAACCTCTATACAGTGTCATCTTTGTTCTCCATTTAATGACTTGATTTCTTTTTTCCCTTTTCCTTTTAAAAGAGAATTATCTGCTAGTATAGCAGCATGAAAGCAAGTGGGTTAAGGACATGTGAATTAAGTCATATAAGGCTCCTCTTTTTTACTTGCATTGGAAAAATCTTCAGATTCTTAGAACCATGCCCAGCCCAGGTGGAAGTGGATGCAAATCGTGATTTTGGTGATTTTAGTAAACACACTTCTTGTGTTTACTAATACAAGCCAGTCATTTTGCCTGTTCAAGTTAGTGTTTGAATCATTTTGGTTTTTTGGGGTTTTTTCCCTTTTTTTTTTTTTTTGTTTTCTTCCCACTAGTGTATTTCTAGTATCTCACTTTCACATCAATACTGAATGAAGCTATGCCATTAGGTGCCCTCTATTCAATTCAAGGATTGCAAATATGTATGTCCAATATCAAAAGCCAGAACCCTAAGCAGTAGAATAACATGTACATTTCCTGCTAGGATAAAACCCCTGGTAAGATATCTAGGATGACATTAGAAACACCTCAGCAATATGAGACAAGTATCTTGGTGATCTTGCGTTAAATTTGCTTAAAAAGTGTTCGGAGGGTAAGTGAGTGTCAGCTGTAGTTGCCATACAGATTTGGTATTGTATCCCCCACCGGCTGATTGGCACACCTTGTTAAATCTCATACAGTCCAGCCCTTGTATTTTTGATCCTTTCTTGTTCCTTTTCTGAGTTTTGTGCTCAGAGTTCAGGGATGTCAGATGTTTACGTCCTTCCTCATCAGTAGATGTGAAATGACAACATTTGCCATTCTCTGGGGTAACTTCTGGTCTTGGACTTTCGTAGGCTTGCTACCAGGAGTTCATGTTGGGCTCTGCCTATATTTGCCTTCTCTTTAGCTGGATTCTGAAGGAAAATCCCCTTTCTGAGGAGTCACTCTGTCAGGAACTTCCCTTTTGGATGTCAGCTATGTTGATACAAAACAACTCAATTATCCCAGGCCAAATTAGGGAGATGGTAAAGTTTCAATCCAAAGCCATTCTTGAGGAGCACAAGAAAACATTTTTTTTCTGGATATCGTTTGCAGCAACATCATTTGGATAGATCCTGGACTTATTCAAGAGAGGAGTACTTTTAAAGTAGCACTAGCTGGAAAACCAAGCACATTGTCCTCTTTCAGACAGCACTGTCTGGAAAAAGCAGGTGTCTGTAGTCACAACACATACCCTGTGGTAGACCAGTAGGAAAGCCAAAAATAATAATGGACAATGCTGGGCTACAGCAGTGCCAAAACCTGGATGTGTCTCAAAATGGGAACATTGTGCTGTTTTAGAGGATGTATTTTACAGGACAGAAATCAGATATTCCCTTCATCTAAGGGCTGATTTTTTTTTTTTTAAACCTTCAAGGACTGCAAGAGGCTCTGAGGAACAGAGGAGAATTCCCACTGTTCCTGGGATCCAGACTCTTTTTAAGTAACAGACACTTGAAAAGAAGCCTTGGGAACCGAAGGAGCCTGGTTTGTGGGTGTTTCTTTGCTACCCATCACACATTGAAGGGTCAGGGTCACACATCAATGCAAGCTATCCCTGCCTATTTCAGTTGCATCTTACTTGAGGATTGAGAGGCTTTATTGCCAGTTTTAAGGAGCACCAGCAACCAGGCACAGTGTGCCCCTTAATCTATCATTTGTCATGTCTCCAGTTTGCCCTGGCTTTTGCAGATGTGTGAATCCAAGGGTCAAATAGTCTGGCAGTGGCTTATATCACAGTTTCCACTTTTCTTCTCTTGACGCAGAGCTCTGTGCACTGCTCCCTTGGTTTGTAGTCCACCCTGATCCTCCTTATCTTGGGAAGCTCAGGTCTTTCTCTCTAAGACTCTCTAGAGTGTGCCCCCTCTAACTGTGTTGTGGGAAGCTCAAGACTGCAAAACCAGGCCCTGTTATTAACTCCAATCATTGTTCATTAAAGGAAAAAGGCACACAGAAGTGCACACAAAGGGAGACCTTCATCTCCATCCTCTGCCCATCCCAGGGGGGTTGTTCATCAATCAAACGCTGGACCCCTGGCAAGACACTGAGGTGATAAATTTGAACTTCCACTCAGCAAAGTGAATCTACACCCCTTACCTTCCATGTCTCCCAGGAGAGTAAGCTTCTTGTGTGTTGTGGCATCAGTCACTGCCCCTGTCCATTTGTTCATTCTGCATTATGCAAAGTAATGGCAAGGGGACTCTTGCTTAGCTGAGATAAAGAAGTGGCTTTCACGTGGCCTGGTTTGACATGAATCAATCTCTCATTGTGCAGCATCTGCACAATGATTTGCAATGCTGACAGCTTATCCTTGTCGTGCTGAACTAGAGAGACACAGGTCTTTGCAAATAGCCCCTGCCTTTTTCAGTTGTGGGTTATGCATTAGTAGTGCCACCCTTGGCACCAACTGGCAGAACTTGCCCTTTCCGGGGGGGAAGACGGACTAGTGATGTCTGTTCACTTTCAATACTGAGCTGTGCTTAAAGGCTTGCTCTCCTCAGTGTTGTACAAAAGTCCTGTACTTCTCATCCTCCAGGCATGTCCTATTGGCAACTCTGGAGGGCTGGAAACCAGTAAAAATCATGAAGGATGGGCTTTAAAGGATGAGAGTGAAGAAGAATTATTAGTCCCAGGGCTGAAAAAATGCTGGTTATCCTCCAAGGCTGTCAGGATCTGCAAATACTGGTGACCAAGGCCAAGAGACGCATTTGTAATGCTTTGGTGCATTCAGAGCACCTAAGCAGCATGCAAGTCAGGCACCAGGGACTTTTTGGCTGCTTGGGTTCTCATGGGGGTGACTATCCATGATTTCTCTCCATCTTACTTAGCAGCACAATGGCTTTTCTAATCTCCATGGGTCCAGTGCCAGCATGGAGGCATTTCTCTGCTCTCCCCTACACAGCACTGAGGAGAGCTTAGGTGGCCATACGTCTTGCTAGGCTGTGTAGACACACTCGTGGGTGGTTTGCTACTGCTATGTTTAAGAAGGGTAAGGGAGGCTGCCTGTAAAGATTTCTTTCGTCATCAACAAAGAAGAGGGTGAAGCTGATGATAGATGCATGCGTAATGGCTTTCATGCAATGGGTAAATCCAATGGAAGTGATATTTACTACAGTTTCACCCTTCACCTGCTGGTAGTGTGGGCTGTGCATGGCTCTACGCTGCATCATCTCAACAGTGGCTACTCCGGAGGCCCTGAGGGCACCAAGTCTGTGACTGTCCCTGCCCAGCCTCTCTGAGCTCCCCTCACCCTGCTGGAGTGACTGTAGTCCCGGGAAGACGTGACAGGCATGGACATGTTCTTTGGGCAAGAAGGGGTCAGCTGGAGATGCTGTGCCCAGGGTGGGTCCAGGCTATTGTGTGGCACTGCCTGCAAGTGGTGAGAGGGGATGGGAGAGGAGTGGCAGCGCTGGGAAGGCACATGCTGGTAGCTGACAAGTGCCATCCCAGCAGTGGCTGGGGACTTTTTCCAGGGTTGAGGTGACAATGAAGGAGAGGAGCAATATGGAAGCAGCAGTGCTGTCCAGGGGATGTGCAGCTTCCCCACAGTTCGGGCATCCTTGTTGCTGAACCGTGTGCCCTGGCAAGCTCTGCAAAGGCTGGCGGGTGTGTGCAGCCATTTCCCTGCTGGGTGGCTGGTGATGAGTGGTCCCACGTGGTTCAGATTTAGTGAGAATCCCCTTTTTGTGTTAAGAAGGCCTTGTTTTCAGTCCCCAAGTGCCTCGCGAAATGAATTGTTGTTTTCTGGCCAGCCTGACTAGGAAACACGATTCATGCAGTTGCTGGGAACTGGCAGAAACATCCTGGTTTTCAGAGTGTAAATTATGAAAATGCATTCTTATTCTCATGGATTTTCCTTGAGAAAAAGCCAGCAGTGGGGGTGTGTTAGAATGGTAAAATACAATTCATGACAACAATCCCACTGAGAGGAGTATTTTTTTTTCAGTTTGGTGCTTCTAATTGTGGTAAGGAGCAAACACATTCCTCTCTAATTTCCATTGGCAAGGTCTACAGTACTCTGCAAGTGCCAATGCATGTGCTGTGGTTGGTTTTGCATTTCCTCCTCTCTTCTTCCCCTCCTCCACCTCCTCCTTCATCTTACTGGTATTATGGCCTATCTCTCTGCAAATACCTCTTTCACAGGCAAGAGAAGCATTCTCCTTCTTGTTTTTCTTCCTTCAAAACTCGGCTCTATCTCTTTTGGCCAGCTGCAGCCTTCCTAGAGCATCTTCTACCTGACAAAAGAAGATACCTTTGATAGTCAGGCATGACTGTAAAGTTGAAACACATGCTTGGTTCAGATACTGATGAACTTCAATTTATCTCAATTCATTAGCAATTTTAAAACCCACAGTTAGTGGAAGACAGTCTGTAAAATAATTGGAAGTAAATGCTGAAGGAGAAATACTGGGGGGAGGAAAGAAGGGAAGCGGCTTACAGCAGGAGTCTAAGCCACTCTTTCATCTTCAGGCCAGTTCGGTTTTGAACCCTGATGGGAAAGGTCATGAATTTTAAAATGTGTCTCGCAGCAGACAGCTCTAATCATAAAGCTAACACTATCTGCAGTGCATGTCTGACCATGTGAGACTCATGGCTGACTGAAGAGGGAGACTGACTTCCAAGAGCAGGATGCTGCTTGGAGCAGGAGAGCGTGGGATAAACAGAACTGATGCCATATCTGTCAGTGCTGGCATGAAGTACCCGGCTTTCAGGGGGAACCACGCTGTTCCCAGCAGGGTCTCAGCAGGGCTTGCTGCAGCAGAAGTACTAGATAGCGCATTCTTTGCCTCTGACAGCTCCTCCAGGATCCACAGTTTCCCCTTCCTGCCTGTTGTTTAGGAAGTATAATATTTTACTGCTTTAACTCACAACCCTCATTCTTGGCTTTGACGCGATTTCCAAACTATTGTGCTCCGAAGCCTGAAGAAGCTGGAATGCTCGCCGTGGCTACTCTTGGGAATCGTCTTTTTGCCATTTGCCAGGCTGTGCTTGAAATCAAGGGAGGCTAATGTTTTGGCAGTACATCACAATGGCTCTGACAAAGGAGTTGTGGTTGGTGACTATCTCAGTCTTAATTGTTTTCTTAATTGGGTGCTGCTGAGGCTCAGACAGTTATTTGCAGGATGTGAGAAAGCCCTTGGTCCTCTCTCTAACTTCGTGTGTGTTTTCCAGAATTCTTCCACTGTACATCTATCACATCTCAGGCTCTGTGCTTCCTAGCACATACGGAAGCATGGTCCGCTGATGTTAATCACCACGTGGTGTCTAGACATGCTGAAAACACTTAAGCAACTGTGACATCTGTTTGGTTGGCCTATGTTGTTGGGAAACTTGACCTTATTTATGAACAGTTTTCAAAACCAGGTTTCAACCATGACGTGATAATAAATGTGAAGCGTCTTCACACGCTGTGACCACATCTTTGTGGCCAACATCCTCCCTAAGGAGAGATGGGCTCGCTCTGAAGGGTTAGAGCTTGGGACATATGGGTTCAATTTTTAGGTGTGGTACACACTTCACATCTGACCTTTGCTAAGTTGTATGCTCCCTTTGTGTCTGGAATAAAATGACAGTGGTAATACCTGGGATCAGACTGATTATTTGACTCTTTGGATTGTGGCAGCTAATTTGTTACCTGAAAAAGTCCCCATGATCTAAATGCAGCTGAATGCCCTATTGTATGGAGTTAGTGTGGTGTGAACAATAGCAGGAACCAAGCTGGAATTTCTCTTAATTCTGCAGCAGCAGCAAACTTCAAATCAGGGGTTACTTTTAGTGTGTCATATTGCAATTGCTACGTTTTTGCAGGGCATGATGTGTAGCAGAATTTTCAAGAGCATCTGGTTCTTGGCTGCTAAGTGTTTACATTGCTTCTGAAAATGGAATTTAGGGCTCTGACAGAAGATCTTTGGTAGATTTAACTGTTTAGAACATTATCTCCTCCAGCACCTCTGCCAAAAGCTGCTGCCTAATAACAGGGGTGCAGAGCAAGAAGAAAGCACAGTGATAAGCACTGCCCCACTGTGAACCTGGTGGGGACAGTTCCATGCTATTCCTGTTCATGCAACGCCCAAAAGTTTGGGGTCACCGTGGAGAAAAATTAGAGATTTGCTCGGGTGTTGTCCCTAAGCTGCTTCTGCTCCATGTCTGGCAAGCGTTTAGTGCTGTGAGAGTTCTAGAGCTGTGTTTGTGGACAGGGGAGCTCTCCCACAGCTTGCTGGGAAAAAGCTGGGCATCAGGAGCCAAGGAATCACCTGAGAGGATTTGGGAAGCCCCAGTTGTGTGCTGGTGTAACACAAGGAAAAAGCCAGTTCTAGTGAGGCACAAGGCTTAGTTTACCTCTTCATTTCCCTTGTTGAACTGCAAATGAGTTTCCAAGAAGCTCTTGGCTCTAAAGCAGCTACCGCAGGCATAAGCAGCTCTGCTTGAGTGGCATCCGACTTGCAATTTCTGTGGCTGTATCTTTTACAGCAGTGTCCCCAGAAATACAGAAGGATAACAAATTATTTATTTGCCAAGCCTTTTCTGACTGTTTCAGCCTCTCCTCTCCCCCTCCCCCAGCTTATCACTGGTGGAAGCGGGTGTAAAGTCCTTTGAACGAGGACATCAAAGGACAACTGCATCTCTGTTCTTAACCCAGGCTTATAAAGAGATTGTGATAAAGGCCAACAATACATGTCAGTGTTGCCCAGTTATTGTTCTGGGCTTTGTAGTTTTATTAGGAAATAATTTCTCACTCTGTGTGGCTCCTGGTGAGTTTTGTTTTCTGTGCTGCTGGATTTGATCTGCCCAGTGAAAGACCTGCCACAGAACTGAGAGTTTTGCCAGCTGTGAGTTAAGAGGGAGACATGATTGAAAAAGTTCAAGCTCTGCTTCCTAGCAGCCAATTTACCATCTGTCTCACTCTCCCTCACGCCCCTTTTATAGCAAAAATGCAAACAATTTGTTTGACCTCTGCTGAATCTGTACGACTCTGGGCTTTTAAAGTGTTGCTCTAGCAAATATAAACCAAACATGACAGCAGCAACAACCCCAAATTCAAAACCAATAAACCTAGGTAGAGGCAAGGCCTCTTCTCAGAGATTGTAGGAAGCTTTCAAAAGCTTTCTTCTTCATCAATGCATCCCTCCTTCTCTTCTCCCTTTGCTCCACCTCTGGGAAAAATTACAGGTAAAGTCAAATCCTGTCTCCCACAGCACGTGGCTGAAAATGTGCCTCTCCTCCAGTGTAAGAGAGAGAGTGAAGCCCTCAAATGTAATATCCAGAGGCTGGATACTGTGGATAGGTAAATACCAGCGCCTCTCCACTTCCACGTCCTGGCAGCATGGCCCCTCTCTGACCTCTCAGCTGAGGCACCTCTGTGAGTTGGTCTACCAGAATGAGGTGGTCCTCAGTGGGGCCAGTGAGCTCCACAGACAGTGAGCTCTGGTGGGGGCTAAAGCTGATGAGACGACTTGGGGCAGAGGGATCTCTCTCGGTGAAGGTAAATCCCTAGCCTGGCTCAGCTGCATGCGGAAACACAGATGGGTGTTGTGCTACAACATTATTGCACAAGCGTGATTGCCAGCACCAGTAATGGTTCTGTCAGCCTCCCAAAGAGACTTCTTCTCAGAAGCATTCCTAATGCTGGTATAGATTGGCATGGCTTCAACCAATGTGTCATTTTTTTAGTAGACTGTGAAATGTTCTTGAAAACTGGTCTGTGTTTCAGGGTTTTGTCTTGGTCATACTGACCCCAGTGGAAGTCCAAGCTGCTAAATGACTCACTCCTACCATGCCTCATCCTCAGACAGGTACTTGCACCCTCAATTCACATTACTGAGCAACTGTTAGGAAAACAAAACCACGCTTCAGTTTTCATGCTTCAAACAAAACCTATGAAGTCCCCATTCCAGGCTGCTGAAGCAGCCTTTGTTTTGCTAGCAAATCTCTGTAGAAAGAGATGAGAACTGGTAAGAAAATCACCTCAGTGTTCGTGTGTTTTGCTGAGGTTGGAGGAGGGTAGTGTGACATTCTTGCACAAGGCATTTTCTATTTCAGTGTATATTAAGTAGATCGGAATAAGAAAAGAAAGCCTTTTCTTGGATTTACTGAAAACACCAAGATATTATATCATTGGGGATCATCCTGAACAAAAAAAATGGGGTGGCAGGGGCCTGGGGGAGGAAGGGTGAGGAAAGGGGTTTAGTGTGGAAACTGAAGCTCACATTTGAAGATGGATTTAACCTGATAAGAAGTCTGAAACATGAGCTGAGATGCTAATCTCCTCAGGACAATATTTTAAATCCTCCTTTTAGGTATGTGGGAGTGACTTCATACCTGGTTTGAGAACTTGGAAAAACCCTTTCTAAAAAACACCTAAAGGGGGCTTTCCATTGTCAAAGAAGTAGCTCGATTATTGCAAGATGATATTCTTTCCCATTACGTACATTGACTTAACAATTTTCAGATGAAGTATTATCCGTAAAGAACAATTAGGGGAAAAAGGAAATAAAATAAAATTGCATCAAGAAGTGCTAGAAACAAGCAGGAAAACACTTTTTTTTCTATGGCAGAAGCAGAAGTAAGGCAGCTCTGTTGCAGAAGAGCCGCCAGGAGATTTAAGCAGGAAGTTCTTTGACTCTGAGTAGGTGACGGTACAACAGTAGGCTTATACTTGAAGACACATGGAGTGGTGATGAAGCAACCCAAAATCTCAAAGAGACCATGGAACATTGACTGGGAAGTGGCAGGGAAGGTCATGGCAATTGAAGACTCCTGAGATCAGCAGAGGGGCATTGGGGTCGCCCAACATTGTTATCACTGCCCTGAACAGAGGCTTGAACAAGGAAGTATACACAGGGAAGCTGATGATATCAGAAACAGTTACCGATGAATGGCCCTGTGCTGTGATAAACCCAGGCCTTTAGCTTTTTTACAGGTAGGGTAGCATAGTAGGGGAGGAAAGAGTTAAAACACCATGAGGCACTACCGGGAAGAGACAGAGTCATCTCTGTGAAGCCACTCAGATGCAGAGAGCACAGTGAGCTTTGTAGGGGAAAGGAGGGGGCATGACCAGAGCAATCGGCTGGACAAGCTGGGTGTCCAGTTCATGTGCATTCTTATCTTTTTTGATCCTATGTTCTTAACTGGGAGCATGATGCAAAGTCAGACTCAGTGGCTCACACCAGGCAGCATGAACTCTGGAAGGGTCCCAGTATCCTGCTCTACTTCTTGCTGTGTCAGTGCCAAGGCCCATCTAGATACAGAAAATTTCAGGATCAGTCTGAGCCTTATTTTAATGGAATGTTTTTTTTCCCTTTCTGAGCTTATGCAGCAACTTTTGTTGTTTCTGGCAACGAAGCATTTGGGAAGCACCTGGAAGGATGGAGACCTGGTGTTGCCAGGCAGCTTGGCTTGCTTGAACCAACCAGAGTTGCAGGGTGCCTGTGTGGATCAGAGAACAGCACTGACAAGGCAGTCCAGCATGCACAATTCCAGCCACCCCCTGGCCTCCAGTGCAACGTCTGTGAGGCTGGAGAGTGATTGGGTTAGTTTTGGCTAGGCTCCAGGCAGATCCCTGGGGGCCAGGGTGTTAGAGCCTCTGTGTAAATGTTAAGGCAATCCAAAGAGATGATATCCAATCCAAAGAGAAACATCACTATTCTCATCTTACAAATGGAAGCTGGCACTCAGTGCTGAGATGACTTCCCCAAGGTGGGGAAGTGGCTGTACAACCCCATCAGAAGTCCCAGGTGACCTCAGTACCACTAACAATCTACATTCCTCCCTTTTTTTTACATTCATATATAAGATACAAACTATATGCATTGAAAGGTCATATAAGCAGTTCACCAAGAGGTTTCTCTGAGGTTTCGCCCTAACCTGGTAGACCCTGAACAGCTGTCCCGTGAATTTCCATTCTTTACTTTAACCAGGAACAACAAACCTGTGTCTTGTATACTCTTCACCATCTGGGATGAAAGGGAGGATTAGTTCAAGAAGGGACCTTATCTTACACAGGAGCTGCCTTTTTTTTTTCCCCCCTTCTTTTTTTTTTTGCTTAGTTACATCATAAAATTCAGTTTCAGTTACCACTTAGCTCTCAGTGGCATTTCCATATCGCAGAGCTGTTGCTTCGTTCCAGGTTTTCAACAACTGAAATATATCATGGGATTTTGTTGTAATGCAGGAAATTGCCTTCACATTAACAATCTGCCACTTCTGTAAACAAGAAATCCACTGATGTGACATGTCAGCACTCAACAGGAGGAGTCCTGGCTACCTTAGCAAACTGATGCATTCCTCAATGGAAAACTGGTATTAGGCATACCTAAGTAATGACACAATTGCTTTCGCTTTCGCAGGTGCCTGCTCAGGATAGTTGAAGGCAGAGGACATGAAGGAGAATCCCTCCAAACCTGCTCTTTAAGTGCACTTTGCTACCAAAGTTTTCCGAGGCCATGGGGTTACATGTCAGAATTTTTTTCCCTTCCCTTTAATAGCATATTAATAGCAGTATGTGCATTGTAGATGATAATATATCTTTTTTAGCTAAACCCACTTGTGTCTCACATAGGCCGCTTGTTCTCTCCTGCTAGCACGTCTGCTTTGACTATGTAATGACAGCTGCGTGGATATATGGACTGTGGCAATGGGCTGGCAGCCACTTCATTGTCAGCTCCCCTTTGTTCTCCCAGAAAAGAGAAGGCACAATAGGGAAGGCTTCATCCACATGTCAGACATATGAGGGACAAAGGGATGACGGGAACTGACTGAACTGCACGATCCAAGTCATGCCGAGAAGCACGCTCTTTCAGCTCACTTCAGCAGCGGTGCGCTGGCCGGCCATCGAACCGCTTGTAGTTAGCCAGCAAGCAATTAAGCTTCAGCAAAGCCTCTGTGCTACCTAAGATCGTGTGAAAGGCCATTTCACGTGGCAGGGTTTAGGGGAGATATTAATCCTTTGCACCTGAGCCCCGTCTTGGTTTGATGGTGAATGTTTAGCACAGGAGCAAGGCAGGGTTTGTCAGAGAGCTGGGACCTTTCCTCAGGGCGGCTTGGTCCTCTCAGGAGAAAGCAGCAGCTCTCTGGCACATGGAAGTTCTTAATCAGGTCTAAACCAGAGAAGCAGCAGACATCAAAGAGAAATCCAGGTTGAGAGCAGTCGCTTTGAGATTAACTGGAATTGTTAATCAGCTAAAATGTCTGAGAGAAAATGTGGTTGGCACCTGTGGAGCAGAGGGGATGCCAGTAAAGGAAGCAGTGGTAAGGTGGCTGTTTCCTAAGGGAAAACCAGAGGGAAGAAGTAATTTATAGCCTGTGGCAGAGGTTAGTGGGAAGGAAAAAATTATAACCTTATAAAACTCAGTATTTTTATTGAGTCTCCTCTTGTTAATATTTGGTAGACATTTAAGCCCCATCGCAGGGTGCTCGTTTGAAAATGTTACACTTTATCTGCTGCACATTATATCCTGAGAGCCTTCACCTGCTATAGACAAATATGGGTCATCTTTAGGGAATCCCCCTTCAGACCTGCCCCCAGACCCAGCTGACACAGGGTTTTCATGGAATGTCTCTGTCTAAAATAAGAAGCTAAGGTCACCAGAGATGAAGAGGAAAGACAAAAGGGGATGGTAAATGTGTCCAGGTTGGATTTTTCTGTAGTCTCATTTCAGAGGTAGTGCTCTATCTCTGCAGGAAGATGGATAGTAAACCCATGGAGAACATAACTAAAAATATTTAGCACATTGATTTTCATCAGAAACTGCCTGTTAGTCATCTGAAATGTTATGGATGAAAGAGACAATAAGAGTGGTTTGGTTTTTTTAAGGAAGAACAGTGTGGTTATGATTCTTAAACTGGTATCACTGAAGTTTTGCAATTGGATGTGAGTTGTGTAACGGCTGCTACTGAAACTCTCCCCAATTAGGCAAATTTACATTCTTGTCTGAACCAAACAAAATTCAGAATGTCCTATCACAGAAAATGTTTTGACAATGAGAACAATCTTACGGGATGGGGAAACTGTTTCTGGATGTTTTCCACCAAAGTGAAATGCTAAAGTCTGTGTGTGGGGGTTGTTTGCCATCTTTTAAAATACTTGCTGTGACTCAAAAAAAGGAAGAAGTTATTCAGAATTTCTCTGGGTTTTATGTTATCATGCATATCCTAATGTTGTGAAATAAATGCATTTAATAGCAGTACTAAATTACAGCAATTCTATGTAGTTTGATTTCAAATCTATCTGTTGAATTGTCAGTGGTGACCAGATGACTGAGCTTTTCTGCATATTGCTGCCCCAGTGTTTTGAGAGATGACTGAATTTCATGAAGAGAGTTTCACTGAATTGAAGGTAAAAGATTTAGTTCCCTGGAGTTCATAGTCTCCAAATATCAAGCAAGATCCAAGCGCTATATAGAAGCTCCTGAGACTGTAGCTCCTACAAGTACATGCTTTAGTTAGAAGATGGAAAGTCTCATTTGGTTGCTAGATCCAGAACCTTTGCTCTTAATTGTGTATGTCCAGCTGTCAAAAAACAAGGAAGGTCCTCGAATATAGTGGTTTTTATTTTGTATATAGTGGTAAATGCTGAGGATGCTGCAGCAGGAAGTAAACCCTATATGACTACTATAGTCATGTTATGTTTTCTGATGTTTAACACTCTGTTCTCTCCACCCCTTTCACTGGCACGCAATTGAGTACTTCAGAAATAAAATTCTCCAAGAGCTCTGCTGTTAGGTATGATGCAGCGAAAGAAAAGGGCATAAATACAATAATAATCATATTACTCTACTATACCATTTCAGGGAGCTAATATGAACCAAAAATGGAATATGCAGACAGTACATTACTGGAGATATTGCTTTTCTATGGAAATGTATTTTTAAAATAAAATTACATTTCTGATGCCATTTGTAGTGGTGTAACGCTAATGATCTTACTCTTCTCTGGCATGAGATTTCCTGCAGTTGGTACCAAATCCCTATGAGATGTGATGTATGTGAGGTGCCAAAAAGGGCTCAACCATCTTGAAATTGGTATTTGCATTTGTGGTTCAAAAATATTTGCTGTTTTGTAAAGAAAAGAAGGTGTAACTAAAAAGTGCTGCTGCAAATAGCTGAAAAGGTGCTGCAGTCTAGAAGATGCTATGCAAGTTAAAGGAATTGGAAAAATAGTTTGGCTGTTAAATCCTAGTGAAAAAATTGCATGTACCTAGATACAGAGAATGGCCCAGCAGATGGAGAATGGCATGTGACAGGAGCACTGTGTTTCTTTCCCTAACCTCCAGCCACCTCTGGGACTGTGAGTCCATCCCTCGGTGTGTGAAAGGCCCCTATGCAGTGATTGTTTGGCCACAGGTGCAGCATCCCCCTGGCCAGCACAATGTGGTACCTGTGAGAGAGAGGACTGCTCCATGCCTCAGTATGATCTCAGAGGCTGATCTGAAAAACCACCTTCAGTTTAAACAAAACCTGTTTTCAGTATATTTTTTTAAGCTAACAGTGACAGGCATCCCACACACTGGCAAAGCATCCGCTTCTGCCTATCCAAAACTGCAAAGAATTGTAGTGAATTAGGGAATTTGTTGCCTGCCTGATTGCTTTTTCACACTTTAGCTATACATAGCATGGTTAGCTTGGGGTTCTTTAAGGCTCCTTCATATCACTCAAATGCTTTTCTTTTCTAGTATTCACAAGGGTGACAATGTGACAGGGTTTGGTCTCTGCTATTTTACTGCAAAATTTAAGGTACATTCACAAATGTGGTGCTGTTGAATCCTAATCCAAACAGGAGAGAACAGTCCCTGGGCTTGGAATCCACTGAGCACAGAGACTCAAGTGGGACTCCAGTCTCTCTCCTCTCCCTCTACTCTTTCCTCACCAAAGCATGATTAACTTAAGAATCTGAATTTGTACTTTAAAATTAACTACACTACAGTTCAAATATTGTAAGGATGTGCTTGGATCAAAGATAGTTTAAGAAAAAAAATTTTGAGGTGTTTGGTTAATTTAGACTGAATGTGCTGGACTGCAGAATCTGAATTGAACAGTTGGGTCCAGCAAAGGATGTTGTTTTGTTGTTTTATATTACCCCCCACCAAATTTAAATACATAAATCTTTCTTCTACCTCTGTAATAAAAACCCTCCTTTTATGTTGTGTTTGCATGCTTGCGCTTTCTATAATTCTACTTAGAAGATATAATTACATTTATTTTTAACATTTACTTATTTAGACATCTAAACTAAGACCAATCTTCTGTCTTTATAAGTTTCTGATTATTCTGAGATTCAGAAAGACATTTTTCAAGTGTATTATAGATGACATGCTCATCTCCTGTTCATATTTAAGATGTTATGCTCACCTTCCTACTGTACTTTAAATCACTACTTAAGAACACTATTTTGAGAAAAAGATATTTCATTGCATGGAGAAATAATCCTTTCCTGAAATGAGAATTCCTACAGTCCACAGACAGGAAACTCCTATCAAGCAAAATGTTCTACGGATGAGTACTCAAAGAAAGCTACCCTGAAAATGTATTGTTCACATTTGAACCCATCATCTAATTGCAACCTAATCTGAAGATATGGCAGTAATTCATTACATGGCCTGAAAATTACTCCATGAAGTAGGCATCATAACAAGCATTTACATGCTAAATGTAGTAGCACATTCTAAAAAATCGCAACTATTTAAATGAATATAAATAAATTGCTAATTTGGTAAAATGTTTTCATGGAGTTATAGCAGGTTCATTGTGTATATAATTCTAAAATTTTTAAATATGTCTTTTAAAAATAGATGTCTATTTTTAGATGTAACTAATAGATGTAACTAAAATAATTCATTAAGAGTAAGTAGACTCAAAATATGCTGCTCTGGTTTTTATCAGATTCATGCAAAAAAGCTTCTGAATATTTTGTAAATTGAGTTAAATGTCTAGGAGCCAGTGTTGTACCTCTCATCTGACACAGAGAAGTCTGTCTCCCTGTGAATAAATAACACCACCCCTCCTTGCATCTATAACAGTCTAGAAAAGCTTACCTTTACTTCAGGAATTTCATTCCATTTCTAATTCCAAAGCGAGCAGGGTTGACAAACCAAGGGCAGACTTGGAATATTATGGATTTTTTCCACCTTTGTTGATCAACCTCATACATTTTATTCAAATAATGTCTAAAAGCTCTAATTAGCAATGGCTAGTGCGCCCCCCCAGATGCTTCCTATTGATTTTGCCTGCAGTAAACTAATCTAATTGCCCTCCTTGTGAGAAAGAGGGTGAGTATTAAACAGGAAACTTACTTGCAAGTCTGTGAGAGCCATCAGAGTAGCAGTGTGGAGTGGGGTGGCTCTGTGGGGCACTGGAAAAAAGCTAGGCCATGGAGATGGGCAAAGACACTGAGCTAGTGGGCAGGCAAGTCCTGGAGGTACAGTGCTGCTGTCAGAGAGAGCATCAGAAGGGAGATGAGAGAGGCAGTGTGTTGATTACTGTGCCAAGAGAGAAGAGAGGCCTTATCCATCAGCAGTTCACTGATTAAAATGCTTTTCAGGTCTTTGTCTGGGTCTCGGGGCTTTAGTGCCACCCCCAAAATGATAGTGTTCACATAACAGTAAGACAACATCTATTATTGCTTCCTTTGATAGCATTGTGTTTATAGAGGATTTGATATTGTCTATAAAAACTACTGCTCCGCTGAAACCTGGCTGTTAAAAAGCAAAAAGCAAACTCTCAGCCTAAGTGTTTTCTTTAGTAAAACGTGAAGGTCCCTTAATTTTTTTGTTACCTATTTGTAAAAATATATCAAAAGAGAAGTTCAAGCAGATTTATTTTGTATTCCAGTAGAGCAAAAATGCTGTTTTATTTTTTGAAACTGCATTTCAGAAATGATTAGTCAATAATGTGGGGTTTTTCTGATATTTGAAATGAGATGTCTGTATGTGAGATACTGTGAAGCACTGTTTTTTTTGTTGATAGCTTCACTTGGATTGGAGTTCCTGGTTTTACTTAAGTCATAGTAGAATACATTTATCTATTTATTATCCCTATAAAATTAATATCAATAAATTACCCTAAGTAGCTCAACAAGGGTTTTTCCCCAGTAAATAGTGCTGTTGTTGATGTTTCAGGGCAGTAATCTATCATGTTCCTCTCAGTACCTATTCTTTTCTGGCAGCTTTCTGCATTGAGTATGTGTTTTGGAAACAAGCCAGCCAGATTTTACAAATCCTGTTTTTCTGTGATTTGTTTTACAAGAGCACTCAGATGAGATAGTGGTGCAGGAGGAAGGGGTGGGGGGTCCATTGCCTTTTTTTGCTGGAAAACTCAATAAATGATTGGCAGATCCTGACTTTTTGTTGTCTGTCCTTGGATTGCCACGAGGTTCAGTTGCCACAGTTACATCCAGCCAAGATCACAAATACTCTAATGTGCACTTCTTCCACATCTTTTTTTGTGTCTTCTAGCAAACTGCCTGGAAGAGGAAAAGGAAGATTGGCTTTTTAGCATGACACCTGACACGCTGCTGCACAGTGACTGTCTCCTTTGGGTTGGCAGTCAGTCCCCATCCAAAGGGATTCTCCTGTCTTCAGTCATGTCCATAGAGTAGTTTTTCTTGGAGACTTCACTGTGGTTTTGGAGGTCTTCAATGTGGTAAGAGATTACTTTTCTGTTTGGCTTGTGGTAGGTTTGGAAAGGTGCCCCTGCCTTGTGTAGGCTTCGCTTTGGTGGGCAGTGCATCGTTGCAAGGTCTGTCTAGAGGTGCTGGTGGTGTTAACGTGTTCATGATCATTACAACACTAGATGCAGCCACAAGCTGGGCCAAGACAATGAGATGGGAGATGCCAGGAGGGAGCTCAGGAAGGGCTTAATAGGGACAGCTTACACAGACCAAATCAACTGCTGTACTGCAGCACGACAGAGGCAGGGTCTTGGGAAAAAACTTAAGCATAGAGACTTCTCATTTTAGGAGACCTTACAGAGCACAGTGCACTGCAATGATTGCCTTTCAAGTAGCTGGTGGAGAAGGGATGCCAGGAGGTATGACCAAGGGCAATCTGAACCAGAAGGTTTTGGACTTCAAAATCAGATGGTTATGTTATGTTACGTTACGTTACGNGTTATGTTATGTTATCTTTGTTATAGGAGCAAGCGGTGAGGTTTGGTGAAGGGAATTTTAACAGGATCAAATGAAACAGTTCTGTCTCTAGTCAGGATTGAAATATGGTAGTACCAGTGAAAGAGCCACAATGGTGCTTCAGGATCAAGTTATAAAAAATGAAAGCCCAAACGAGAGACACATTTGAGAGCGTGAAACCCAAAGTATGGCTTTAGATGACATTGAGATTGAAGAAGCTTCAGGGTTTGGGATAGGGGCAGACTTTGTGGAGAAAAAGAGAGGATTGAGTCAAAGGTTATTTTGGAGGAAGCTGGAGCAGGAAGGGTTGAACGAAGAAGGCAAGTGAGAACTGATGGGAAGATGTGTGATATAGTGGCAGGGCTGAGGATGGGGAAGTACAAAAGCAGCAAAAGACTATATGTATGAATCATCAGCCTAGAAAACAGTGTGCAAGCATCTGAGGGCAGGTGAGATTCACCAGACAGGGAGGATGAAACAAGATGAGCAAAAATCCTCAGAAGATAAACATGGTGGAAAGGGCAGCGTTTCAAGAGCCGGCATCGAGGCATTTAGCAGCTAGGAAGACGAGAACTTGATTGCTATCTCCTGTTCTGAGCATAAGGAGGATTGCTAATGAGTAAAATATTTCGAAATGGAAGAAAATGTTGAAAGCAACAAAGTCAGTCATATTCTGAGCAAAGCCAGGGAGTCCTGCCAGAGAAACGGAGGAGCCAATGCAGCGTGTTGTCTCCTTGGTTATTCTTCTCTCTCCTTGGCATTATGCTTGCTGTTTGTGAAGGCTCCCTCCAGACTGCTCTCATGCAAAGAGAGTGGGGGTTGAGACCTTCCTCTTGGATGTAATACCTGGACAAGCTGCAAAACTACACAAACCCTGCTGTGGAAGCTGGGAGGGGCTGATGGTTGGCTGCAGCACTGTGGAGTTGTTTAAGGCTTCTGGTGGGAATTTTCTCTCTTTCCAGAGTATATTAATAGCACAAACCTCCTTAGCTCTTTAGGGATCTCTGGAAATAGCTGGGTAGTCAGTGTATGTACTGACAGCATGTATGTTGATTAAGTATTGGTTTAGTGTGTTATGTGTGTTTATTATTCGCTTCCACCCTGTGATGTTGTGCCAGAAGAACAGAAAGAACTGCTGAAGCTGGAGGGAAGGGAGAAGAGACAGGGAGACTGAGCTAGACAGGATGAAATGACAGAGCACAAGGTACAGAGGGAACAGGTATGTTTGGATAGAAAGCAAAAGAAAAGTCTGGGGAACCTTCAGAGTGAGAAATACTAAAAGTCCAGCCAGCAGGAATGTAAATGAAAAGTATGAAATATGAGGGGTAATTATGTAATAGCACTGCAAAAAAAGCTGAATTTATTGTTCCTTGGTGTGGGTGGCTCTATTTACCATCCCCTTGTCTTTGCTTGGATCCAGTTCTTCTGAGTGAGGAGGTGACTTCTGCTGATGAATTCAAATAATAAAATAAATAAATTCAAAACCTGTGGTATTGTTGGAGCCTTTCTGGAGGTTTTTTATTGTCCAGCTTTTGATAATTAGGACAGTTGTTTTTAAATAATGGGAGTGGGATTTAACTATAAAATGCAGCTTTTAAATAAACTACAACTTTATGCAGCATATAGCTGTGAAGTAACAGTTCAGGCAAGGAAAATGATGTATGAGAGGAGAGGATAGCAAGGAGAGGGAGAAATTCTGAAAAGAAGCCTTTGTGTTTCTTTCCCCAAGTTAATAAATGTTTTGCTGGTAACCATATTGCTTCTCTGTGTGGTCTGGTATGCCATTTGTTTTCTCTTCACAAGCCGTGCTGCAGGGAGTGCAAATTGAGCAGTGAAGTCAGTTCTGAATGGTGTAAGAAATGCATCTTGGCATGCCTCAGATATTTTCAAGTGCATTCATGTGTACCCTCTCTAGGCTATAAATTCTGCAGGGCATGAATTGGGGCTTTTTCCCTGTTTGGGCTGTTTTGACTGATCTGTTTGTACTGCCCATAAATAAAGATCTAGTGATTCCCAGTTCTGCAGAGGAAAAGCAGGACACCTGGCATTTGGCAGTGAGCACCTGAATGTCTTGCCAGACCAGGCTGCAGCAGTTTTGGCCAGATTAGTGACCACTTCCTTCCTCCTTCCCTGAAGTAAAACTTAACTCTGCTAATTTTGATCATATCACTGGGGGCAGTGGCTGTCTGAGTCCTGCAATTCTTCATATCGATACCATACCTTCTTCTCTTTGGCCCCCTCAACTTTCACATTCCCTCCAGGTAAAATATCACTGTATCACTGCAAAGATTTCCCTTCTGAAATCTGCTCCTGTTCCCATGTCAAGGTCCTTCCATGATTTATGTATTTCCCATCAAATTCAAATGTCCTTGCTACTCATTCTTTATTTCACTGCCCTTTCTTAATTCATTGCACTTACCTGTCTTAATTTCTTAGAAAATAATGTCATTGCTATACATCTGTTTAAATTTTGAACCTGCTTAATGATTTCAGCCAAATTTGACACAACAGTGGGTGTCTCCAAGATCAGATGCTTCTATGGGTGTTGTGTAAATAGATGCTCAACAAAAGGAGGGAGAGTGTGTTACTGATGTTATGGAAGGAAAAGGGAAAAAGCACCAATCTGGTGCTTGGTCCTCAACTTTTTGTTTTTCTGAGGTCTGACACTTCCTGGCCACCTGCATCTTGCCTTCCCAAATTCCCAGGCAAAGAATCTCACTTTTTATGCCATTCTGTCGCATTCCTTAGTAGAAGAGGCTTTCCTGGGTTGATTTGCTCCATGTTTCCTCAAACTGTACTGCTGGCAGGTGAGGGGAGGAGACAGTGTACATGTGGGCCAGGTACATGTGTACCCATGGGGCAGGTTCCTATGGAGCCATTGCAATGTATTTATTCTGTAATCCTCAAAACTAGGAGGAATTTATACAATAGACTAATGGCTTCAAAGGAGTCAGTTCAGGTGCTGTACTGCTGGCAGGTGAGGGGAGGACACAGTGTACATTTTGCTGTCTCCTGCCAGCTTCTCCACCTCTTCTTTCAGATTTCTTATTTCCCCAACTTGCTCCTTTGCTTTTGTACTTTACGTACAGGTACATAGCAATTTGAATGCAGTGATGTATATTTTAAACAGATTATGTCCCTTAGTGTGCATCCAGTTTTACTGAAACACGTTCAGCTGTAATAGGTCTCCTAGGCCAGGCTACAACAGGAGGGCCTTGACAGCACAACTGTACCTGTTTGCAGGCTTCACTTACTATTGTTTGTTCCTGCCCTTTAATTTCCACCATTATCTGTTATCTATCTGCTTGCATATTTATTGCTTGCCAAGTTATCTACATCTTCTTTGCTGTAGGGCCATCTTGGTAAAAAATCATAGCCCAGAAGAAGTAGTTTTGCTACAACAAATGCTATCCTCTTGAGCAGGGATGCTGCATCCATTTGGGAAAAGCATTCATATATTGTGGGAAGAAGACTGTTGTCTTGTCTCATATAAACATGACTAATGCCCCTGTGCCCCAGACAAGGGGATCAGCTTCTGGCCAAACCCGGTAAAGCCTCCCTCTCTCCAGGTCTCCTGGAAAATTACTCCCAAAAGAAAGCTCTAGTATATTGACCTGACTCGTGTGCCTCATTGCCTTGTGCACGTTTATTAATTTCAGTAATAGACACAAAAAAGGAAAAGCACTTAGATAGCTACTGTGAAAATGACTGTTTTAAGCCCCTCAATTGCAAGGAACATATGGAGAAGAGAGATGAAACGGATCCCCCTCCAAAAGGCCCTTATTTGGCTACACCTCAGAAGGAAATAGTGTGCCGGCTGCTGCTATAGCCCCAGAGGAAAACTAAAACATTTTGCAGCAAAGTGGAGTCACAGGGGAAGACTAACACTGTCCCTTATTAAACATGGACTTGTCCATAGCAAGGAAAGGAGAAACGGAGTGCTGGATTGAAATTAAACCACTGCAGCGTGAGAGGCTTGTGATCTTGGTCTTTGCTGGCTCCTTATTCCCACAGCCGGGAGCTCGGGGAGCTGTGTGGTGGATACTCATTGTTCAGCACAGGAGCAGTCCTCAGCACTTACCCAGCCTTACAGAAAGCTCACAGCACCTCTGGAAGCCCAGGTCCTTCACCCCAGCTTTAGGAACAGCTGAAGAGAACTGCTCCAAGTTACAAAGCACAGCTGAGTTGCACGGCAGCTGTGGCAATCCACGGCACACAGCTCAGAGTGGTGCCACGTGAAGGTGCGAGCAGAGGTCCGGAAAGCTGCGCAGCCAAGCCCAAGTGCTCAGGTGGGCTACTCACTAATGTGGCTGCACTTCTTCCAGTCCAGGGCTCTTGCTTGGGCTTTTCTCCATCGTTTCACAAGAGGAGAGACACCCTGAGACCTGGTAACAACCTGCAAAGCCTCTCCCCAGCCCTTGGGCAGCAGCTGCCTGGCAAGAGGGTGCTGCCATTACCTGTTTGTACAGCCCAGCCCCACGGGCATCGTGTCAGTGCCACCAGGTGTGCGAGAAATGGGGACACAATGACATAATTTTCTCCTCTTTTCGAGCACGGGGGCTGTTTCATGGGATCTTTGAGTAAAAGAGATTAGATGGACTGAAACTCATCAGGGCAAGGCGGGGGAATCCTTCTGGTGATGAGAGAGGTTCGTCAGCACATTCCCATTCCCACTAGGATAAGGTTATATTACAATGCTCTTGTAATAAGATGTCAGACTGGCTGATAATATCCACTGCCATACGATTTTTCAAAGCTTTGGCTTGGGAAGAAATACTTGTTTTTCTTCAGCAAATCCATAGGGAATAAATTCAGAAAGTGCATTTAAAACTATAAACCCTCTAAAGTAAAAGTGAGCTCAAGAGGAGTAAAGAAGAGCCCTGATATTACAATCAAAAAAAAAGCAAAATTCAACTTTTAAAGTGTTTTTTTTTCAAATGTAATTTAACAGAATGTATGCTTGTTTCTTCCAAAATGTCAGAGGCTTATATTTATGAGACAGAGTGCAGCAGATAATTCTCTAGAGGATAAGTAAAACAAAAGAAAAATACTTTTTAAAAATCACAATAATTTTATGAAATCTTCTATTAAAAGATTAGGAAATACAACACAACCCCTAAAGCAAACAGCCAAATACAGTAGCATATGTCTGTGTGTCTGTGAAAGTGTCAGTATTTTTCAGTTGCTATTAACTATTTCAAATACTACATGGCAGCATTTCAATTCTCTTATATTCCTTTTCTCCTTCATTCTTCAGTAAGTGCTACTGGGGTCTCTGGCTCTGCTAGGAATGGAAATTTTCTTGGTTAAAAAAAAAAAGAAGAATCAAAAACAACTTGACTAAAATATTTAATGTAATGTACAATGAGACACTGAGCTGTAGATAAATCAGCCAGAATTTACCTATCAAAGGCAGTTTTAAGTTGCCACCAAACCATGCTAGCTTACAAAAAAAAAATAAAAGAAAAATATAAATAGAATGAGGCAGAGCTGAGGGTAAGAGAGGCTGCAGAAATTGTAGTTCCACTGCCTACATTAATGGGTGGAAAGTGAAAGGATGTNTTTTTAAATCCAACAATGGACAGTTGCTTTAAGATGATTTGTCAGGTGACAGTCTTGAAGGGAGTCAGATAAGTTTATAAGTTATTCTCCTTTCTTTTAAATTAATATCTTTCTCACCTGAAGGCAAGTAGAGTGAAATTATGTAGTTATTTGGTTTTACTCAGCTATGAAAGGTCTGTAACGATCTTATTAGGCCAACATACTTTTTAAAAGAGTATCTTTTAATAGAAGAGATTTTTTTTTTCTGCATAAATTGTATATGTCTTTATTGGATGCACTCTGCTATCATGCATAAAACTGCTATCATCCATAGAAGTCCCACCCCAAGACACACCGAGCAATTATTGCTCTGAATCTGAAACTAGCTGAATTTGCCTGGTGTGAACGTGTCAGCGGAAGCCAGCTCCTCTCTAATCAATCTGCTCTGTGGATTTAGGTGCATCCAAGACAAACTGTAAAGCCACAAACCTCCTGAGATTAAAACTCTGGACATTTCACAGTCATGAAGCATTTAATGTGCTTCGATTTTTGTTCCTTGGGACATAATGCACAAACTGAAGTCAGGGTGACCCCACGGGCCAGGTTCCTATGGAGCCATTACAATGTATTTATTCTGTAATCCTTGAAACTAGGAGGGATTTATACAATAGACTAATGGCTTCAAAGGAGTCAGTTCAGCCTTCAGGGTGGAAAAGTCCAGTTTTTAACCCTTGCAGTGCCAGCTCTTTGCAGGGTGCACCCATCTAAACAGGAAAGAAGCCCTCCCTCCAGGCCTTAGTGGGGAGGACACACAAGGTGTGTGTGTCCAGGGTGGAGATACTGAAGCTGTGATTGAACCTGGAAGAAAATTGGAGGTGAGGATATACCTTCTTTGGATCCGTCCACAACTGAGCCATTCACACTTCTGTTCTAGGGTTCAGGATAGCTCTGTAGAAATCAGCTGAGACAAATATCATCATACATAAGTCTAGATACATTCTCAAAATCCTGCAAGGCCAGAGGTACCACTTATTTTTCAGTTTGCATGGTACACAGGCACTTGTGTTTATAGCTTTTCATAAAATCTTTATGAAATTTCATTCCGGTTTGTTTTTATTTTTTTTAACACAGAGGGCCAGCAAGGTCAAGGCAACACAGAAAATCTCCCTAGCTCCAGTTGATATGTGTATATATATATATATGTTGCTTGAATAATATTTCCAACATTTCTTTCACTTGCTTCCTAGGTAGATCAATAATTATGAGAGGCATGTTGGTACCTGAGAGGCTGCTATCCTTTATTAATCTCCTTAGCAGCTCCAGCACTGATGTAACTGTGAGAAAACATGCAATGCAATTCTAGTAATAAACTTCTGTGTCTTCCCAAAAGGTCCTCCTCCTCAGATGGGCTTGCTTCACATCACCTTTGGTCTTTTAAGGAATACTCTGTGCATGAGGCATACCAGATGCAAGCGGGAATCTTGGAGTGTGAAGATCATCTTCCTAAGTAGTGTTCTGAGACCAGAACCTGCACCCTTGCCTCACTAATACTGCTGCAGAGGTTCTGGCTGTTTCTGAGGTCAGAAAACTCCTTTTGAAAGGTTGGATTCTTCAAGTTTTGTGGTGGCTGAAATAGGTGATGTGTTAACCGCCATTGTGACCCAAATGAAATGAAAGGGTGTAATAGGAGCCGTATGTGTACTAGGAAGGCAAGTTCCAAGATTGTAAATCCACTTATATAGCAAAATCTTGCAAAATATGTTACTCTAGGAAAAGGTAAAGGGAAATTGAAAGTTGAAATCTTGTTTAACTTCTGGGTCATCAGTTTTTCCACTCAAAACCGGGGAATCATTTTCCAAGTGTGGATTCTTTTTTCAGAACAGCAGTGTGTCTGCTTTATTCTGCAAGTTCTCATAACCAGAAAAAGAATTGAAGACCTCAAGTGTCAGACATTGTGTGCAATGATCTTATAGGAAAGGCTTAAGCCAAGATAGCCAGGAGAAGGTTACCTGTGTTACTACTGACACTGGTCAGGCCCACACTTTGCATCAGTCCTAGGGCCTTCATGGTAGTGACACCCAAGCAGCTGGAATAATTGTTGCTCAGGTTTTAATGTGCTTTGAAACCACGTTATATTCAAGACTCCTGGTATGAAATGACCCATTTGATTTTTAATTTAAAGTCTGAGATTCAAGTGCTCTGTCAAGGAAAACATGCAGCTGCATCTTGCCAGTTTGGCTGCAATGACCTGGTAGGGAGATCCTTGGTGCTTCTGCCCTGGCACTGGGGGTTTGCAGAAATCCTGCTGGCTCTGACAGGAGCACTGCTGTATATCTGTCACTGGGAGTGAGGTTTTGGTGTGAAGATACACTTTGGGCATGAACCCTTCAGGAAGATACAGTACTGGGGTGCTGTTTTCCATTCGATTCTGTTTAGTTGTAGCATAATAGTTATGGCTTGATTATATTATAGTTTTAGGCTACTCATAGCCAGCTGTAACTTCACCATAGGACTGTGTTTATATTGACAATCAAGCCAGCACACTGAATGAAGAATTTTATTAGTTTACTGTAACTTTCAATAATGGACCAGCACCCAATATCATTGTCTGGGATGCATGTCTAAGGAAATGTGACAACTTTTTCAACTGCTCCTCCCCTCTTCATTAAAGACTGAGAAGCTTCAAGAGTTTGGCAGCTGAGATATTTGTAAATACATAATTAATGAATTATGAGGAAAGCTTTTTTACCAAAGTGCACCTCCCTCTATCAGCAGAGACATGTAATCTACAGAAGCAGTGGCTGTAAAGTCTTGTCAAGGACTTTTTTTAATTGCTGTTACAATATTGCCTTAAAGCTTCATCTGAGACTGGAGCCTGGCTGAGTCTGGCGCAGGCATGAAATAAAAATACGGTATCTGTCTCAGGAAATGTACAACCCAAAAGGCTAACTAAGGAAAGCACTGCCCGGAAAAAGAAAACCCCTCAATCTCGAGGGGGAAGCTGAAGTGTAGCTCTGGTACAAAGTCACACAGGAAATCTTGTATGGGAAGAGTTATCACATAGGATGCTACTTCAGGATTACTCCTAATGTAAGAAGAAAGAAATAATGATGGGTCTCAGGTTTATGAAATTTGACTGTAGAGATATCTCTAGGTAGCCCAAGAGATATAATCAGGGTCAGGCTTCTGCCATCTTTTGGCAAAAGAAGAAATGGCTCCATATGACATAGGAGATATATCATAGCCACTTTTGACACTTGTAAGTGGTAGATGTGTAAAATCTCTGATGGCTGGGGAGAAAATGGTCTGTATGTTAGAGCACCTCTCTGAAACTGGCAGGCTGGGGAGCTAAAGGTTGTGTTTCCCACCTGAGCTGGGGAGCGACCGTCGCGTTTGGCATTCCCGTCTGTGCGCTCTCCTGGGAGCTGTCTGGCTACATGTCATTTGCTGTGTCCGCCAGCTACATCTCAGATCCAAATGCAAAATCCACTACTCAGGGACATTATGTGGATTTGTGACACTACCCGTGGGACTTCGGATCCATAAACCAATGAATGGATTACAATGAGGCATAAATATAGTATTTTCATGGATGACATATAATCCTACTCAATTATTGTTCCTGTCATGTAAAGGGAAACTGTACCCATTTTTCTCATCCCTGCACTCTGAAATTTCATAAGAAAGAAATGCCCAATGCAAAAGATTCCATCTCGTAGCTCCCTGCCTTTTATCTACTAACAATTTTACAGCTTATGTTTCCCATTATTAGGTGTTTCCTGTAATTAGTTCTTTGCATCTCTACAAGATTATTATATGGCAAAATTCACTTGACAGAAGCATTTAGTGTTTCTGGACTGAGCAGACTGGTATGTTAGTCTCTGAACGGTGAAGTGCGTGTCACATTGTGTACTCTCATTTATGTCTGGATTGCCGTGCCCGGAAACAGCTTTGCCTTCTGTTTTGCTTCTACGAACTCTTTCTGTTTTTCAGAAACTGCTGCTACTGTCTTCTTTGCTTGAAATGACTTGGATATTATAGTTGTTTCAGGATCCAGTAAGATGTGAAATATCTCGTGCATAAAGACTTAATCCTTTCTATCAGTACCAGGCAGTTTTATGGGCGTGGATGCTTCACAATAGGGGGAACAATAAGGAAAACTGAGCTTGTGTTTTGTTTCCTTTTAAGACTGAAATGCCATCTTTTATTGTCAATCTGTCCTCTTTTTATTTCCCCCCCAAAGCTGCCCGGGCAGTAAAAAGCCTTTTGATATATAAAGTTAACATTATAATGCCTCAAAATAATGTTTTATTAGAGAATGGATACGTGCAATGTTTGTCCAGCAGGCATTTCTAATGCAGTATGTTAAAGCTTTCTTCACACTGCTAGAGGTGCTGAAGGGGTGCTGCAGACAAAACCCATCTCTTGCAGCAAGAACTGTGATAGCTCCCCAGCATCGTGTCCTGCATGTGTTTTACAATGCAGAAGCAGCTGTCCTGCAAAATTCTGCTGATTTTTGTGATAGGCAGTGGCTTTTTCAGAATTCTTCCTTGCATTTGAAAGAAATCTTTCTGGTTATGCATGGAACTGTGGGTGTCTCAAGACAAATACGAATATGTTGCCATAGTCAAACCCACACAGGGATTTAATCAGTGCCCTTTCTTTCTGGTTAGAAAAGTTTTAGGGCTCCTATGGTATGTTCTGAAGCTACAGCCAGTTTCCTTAGAGGAGCAAATGAAGCATTTATATTTTCCTACGTGGGCTGAGCTTTTTAATTGAATGTTGAAAACCTGCTGCTGTTTTTTCCCCCTCTCACCTCTGTATACCCTTACCACAGCCACAGAATCTGCTTTTGAAAGGGCAGGGTCAGCCATGCACTGCTGTATTTATAACGCAGGGACCGCTGCAGTTCTCAGCACAAGTGCTTTAATCATCCTTTCATCTAAAGGAGAAGCATCTGGTCCTAAATGTGTGCTTTTTTGCCCCTTCTGCTACAGTACTACACGGATGGTTGATTAAACCACCCCTCCTTTTTCCTGGCAGCAGGATTGGGATGGCTTGCTACCTTTGTTTCCACTTGGGGCCTCTAAATGGGGCTCTATAAAGGGAATAATAATAAGGAAGATCCAAGGCTTCTGTTGGACCCTCTCCCCAAATTTAATCTGTGCCCAGGCCTCACTGGCCAAGCTGCTCTTATTGCTAGGTCTTAAAAAAAATTAAAATACAGAAGCACGTGAATGAGATGATGCTGGAAAAGCCAGTAGGGAAGCCAAATGCTAGGTGCACTTGTCTTACAACGCTCGGAATGGTTTACGATGAAAGACCCAACTGCAAAAGGAGCTTCTTTAAACTGTGGTTTAGCTGAAATTTACATAGATACAGACATTTGCTATTTCCTTTACACAGATACACACATTTGCTATTTGCATTACACAGATACAGACATTTGCTATTTGATATTGCAAGTAGATCTATGCCAAGTAAGATCTTCCCATTCCTCTTCCTCCTCAAAAAAGTTTCAAAATAATTTCATTGCAGCTTTAGCATTTGGAAATTTAAAATTAAATGAAGTTGCATTTAGAAATGAAGTGTCATTGCAATATTTGAAATACTGAAACATATGAACGTTGACACAGGATAGTATTTATTTTTACTTATAAATTGTGATCAAACCAATTCAGGAGAAGTGAGATTAAGCCATGAAGTAACCCAGACAATCTTTCTGTTAGCTTGGCTGTGGCCTTAGTGCTCTGCTTTTCATAGAATCATAGAATGTCAAGGGTTTAGAATGGACCTTGAAGATCATCTAGTCCCAAATCCCACTGCCATGGGCAGGGATACCTCTCACTAGATCAGGAGGCTCAACGTCTTATCCAATCTGTCTTTGAACACTGCCTGGTTTGGGGCATCTACGACTTTCCTGGGTAACGTGTTCCAGGGTCTCACCACCTTCACAGTAAAATATTGTTCCTAATCTCAAACCTAAATTTCCCCTCTCTATTTTTACCCTTGTCCTATCACTGCTATTCACCTCATATATGTAAGGTACTGGGTCCCTTCCTCTGTCGGTTGATACTTGCCTAGGTTCACTCTCTTATACATAAAACCTACCAGCACTTCTGGATTTCCTTGTTTATATTCCGTTCAAAGCAACAAAACAACACATGGATGCCATGTCTTCATCAAGCTATCCCTCAAGAGGTATTTTTCAAACATCCTGAGTGTGCTGAATCCCTCAGTTTTCCAGTGAAGGTGCAAAGTGCTGTACAGAGAATTTTAGGCTGGTGGGAGTGAGTTTGTTCAGAGGCTCCATGGGTAGCCCCAAAGTTTTGCAGGTGGTTTATCACTCCCCAGAGGTCTGAAGTTGAAATGAAGGAGGGAGAATTGGTCCCAGCAGCAGCACAGCTGCAGGTAACACAGTACCCTTTTAGGAACAACTGTGCTTGCTTTTTGGGCTGGTGCTGAGTCCAGGAGACCTGTTCACTTCCACACTTTGCACTTGGCTCAAGTTGCATTTGTCTGAGCAGCAATGGGAAGTGCTTTTCACCTTGAAAGGCCAGCAGCCCTCCCAGCCCCCACCTCATGCCACAGAGACTAAGGAGGAAGGGAGATCTGAAAGCCTGGTACATTGGCTAATGAAACATATACGAGGTTGGGGCTGGTGGTGTGCCAGAAGAGGCTTTCAGCCAAGGGAAAGCACTGCTCCTTGACCAGACGTCTCTGACCACAATACACCCATCTTCCCTTCCCTGAAAGCCACTTGGGGCCTCCTAGGCTCTGTCTGGGCAGCTGCAGGGAATCTCAGTACCCTTCCCACTGCAGATCCCCCATCATTCCCTGCAAATGATCTGGAGTGGCATTCTGCTCTCTATCTGCCCCAGCCATAGATGACCAGATGGCCTCTTGAGAAAATTGTGCCTCCTTTGCTGACAGGCTTCCTGGAAGCCATCCTGGCTCTTCTGCTACTGGTAGCAATTTTCCCAGAGGACAAGGTCAACCTGTAGAGTGTACCTGCTGGCCTTCCTCTGCCTGTGGCTCCACATGGAGTTGTACCTGCCCTGGGCTAGAAGAGACTATACCTCGATGGTCTGATGTGGTAAAGGCATTACCCACACCAGAAAATGCTGCAGCTTTGCTCTGTAAAAAACACCCCCCAGATATAGACATATTATGCCAGAATAAATGCTCTTTTGCTAGCATGGCTAATCTGGCTCTGGAAATCTCTGGAAGATGGAAAACAAACATGGGAAGGACTTTTTGATGCTATAAACTACATTCACAAGGCTTGAATTTTAAGCCCAGCCTTTCTTAAGAAGGCTTCCATTATGATGGCTCCCTCTTAATTTTCTCTAGTTTAAAACCAAACCCGCTGAGGCCTGAAAAACTCACAGTATTACAAAAAAAAAGGCACAGGGATGTGCAATTTGGTAACTCATTCACAACATGTTTCTAAATCTGGCAGGTGATTCTTATGTTTGCCAGCACAAGTTAAGAGGATGCTTTCGTGCTGTTTTTGTGGATGCTGTGCTTGCTGCATTCCTCTTCGTGTGGGGAACAAAACCAGAACAGGATGCAAACTGCTTCAGATTTCTCCCACTGCTGACCTTGCTGCCACTTGTGCCAAAATGAAGACAACAAATCCTTGGAAATCACCATGTGTGTGTTTCAATTTTTAATTGAAACTTTTTAGCTGAGCTGAAAGGGGGGGGTGGTGGGACGGAGAGGGGAAAAACCAAAGCAACACACTTCCCTCTGCTTCCCATGAAAAGAAACTAGAGCTATTAGATTCACTTCAATTGCCTCACCTGACCTGAAATGAACTCCCTCCCTCAGGCCTGTAAGAAAATTCAATTAAAAGGTCCATCTGTGAGGCAGCAGCTGAAGGGGAATTACTGTAGGGAGGTCCACATTTTCATAAAAAAAGAAGCCCCCCTCTTTCCCTCCCCTCCTTTCTCCTCTCCTTCCTACTCTACCCCTGATTAGGCCCATTCCTAACCACTAAACCACAAGTACCCCCAATTAACCAGATCTGACCAAATACCCTTTATATGCTCCATTCAGATGTAGAAACACTATAGATTTTGTACATCCCTTAAATATCGTGGGGTGGGAGAGGGGGGAAGGAGCAGAGGACAGAGGTTGGAAATCGGAACGTCCTACCCCAATTAAGCTGGCTGATGCAATGGATTAAAGGCCACTAATATGCAAAAGACTGTGCTGGTAGTGAAAATAATCACCATAAGGCAACAACAGTGTGCAGCAGCTTAAAAACAGAGGTGACAGGGAGAAAAAGCTGGCTCCAAGGACCTGTCTTTGAAAAGTCTTACCAGCTTGCTTGCAGCACCCTGCCCTGGCTGTGCTCTTATGATCAGAAACTTGTCTTAGATGCTTGGCCAGGATCCGATATGTTTGGGGTGTGGTGTCTTCTGTGTTACTTCTATGGAGTATGACAGAGAGCCCGGGAGGGATTGGAACAGTGTGCATGGGTGAGCCATATGTGGCACATGGCTGCCATGGAGGTGAGCCCCAGCTCTGGTCCTGCGGGCTGGTGGGGACCTTGTGTTGTCTCCCACCTCTGGGGCCACTTCCGTCCAAGGGGAGGCTGATGAAGAATCAGGAACTGACATGCCTTTTATTTTCTTAATAACACCTTTTCAGATGTATTATGCTGGGGTTTGTAACAAATAACCAAGTGGTTCCTTGAGCTCCTGTGTGTTTTACTTTGTGCTAGGAGAAAACCTGGCTTAACTGTGCCTGAGAATAGATGCACTCCCTATGCACTGACTTCATTTGTGCTTGCACAGTGTGTAATCAATCACTTTAAAATACCTAGCTCCCAGTGCTTGCTTCCCTGGGATGGTGTATATTGTGTTGAGTTACATCAGTTCAGGAGGATTCGTTTGAATATCGACACTTTGCGCTCCCATCAGGTTGGGCTCTTGGAGCAGAGCCCAATTAAAACCTTCACACTACCCTGCTAATATATACACATATATATATTGCCATTTGCTTCGGAACAGAAATGGAGCAAATCCTTCTAATGTAGTTAGGCACAATAAGGGGGAAAACATATCAACAATTCATGACATGAAATAGGTGTTAAGCATGCTATTAGGTTTTCTTTTTTTTAGGCTTAAGATTTAGTATTGCGAGCCTGTGCATTTTCTTTACAGATATTTGGCGAGCAAGATATTTCAGACTGTGCGGAACAGTTTGGCAAATTGGTCCTTTGGTGTCTTTATTGGCTTGTTTTCACTTTTTCATTAAATATGTAAAATGAACCTTGTTTTACTGCAATATCAACTGAAGCTCTATTAAAAAAAATTATAGACAGTTCAGACAATAAAAGAGCTTGTAAATCAACCAGAGATTGGTTATCTGCTCAACAAGATCATTAACTGTGCACAGGGGGAGACAGCTGAGGCAGGGCCGCTGGAGAGAAGATGCTAAAAATTAATTTTACAAGGAAAGTTAGCTCTGCCAAGTTTGATTTGTTTTAGGGACACTCCCTTACTCTTTATTATTCATCTCTCAAGGCAGCCTTTGAAATCAGGCAGGCTTGTGATGAAGAGGTTGGGGGGTTTTTTTGCAATGTGTATTTCAGAGAGATACCCAAAATCTCACTCATACAAATTGTCACAGCTTGACACACTTGGAACTTTAAAATGTTAAATCAAGTCCTAGTGGAGGTGCACTGGGAAGTGTGAAATAGTGTCACTGGCTGCTCCTATGCTGAATGCTTTGCACTGGAAATGTTGAATGTTGTCTTCCATAACATGCTTATAATTAATGTTGTGTATGGCACCCTCTATGCAGCTGCTCTGTATGTGTGCGGTGTATGGGGTTTTTTTTTTGCACAGCTTTCCAGCTGCTTTCAAGCTGTTCCTTTGAATCTGCCACGATATTCATGCCTTCCTCCCCCACCAGGCTGAAGGACACTTGGAGATTTGTTTCTTGTTGACTCTTTAAAGCCTAGGTATCTCTCATGATTAATTGAGAGCCAAAACTGAATAAAGGTGGGGTGAAGAGAGAGTGGGGATCAGCCAGCTTTCAGTGGAGCAGGTCTGGAATAAGGATCTCTCCAGAGAAAGGAGGGTCTTCAAACATTAGCACCCTTTGCCTAGCATTCAGGAAACCTTGCCTGTTCAGGAAACCTTGGCCAAAACATTTAGTAGCTCTCTGTCTCTCTTTTCCCCACAGATGGAAGAGATGGAAGGGATGACAAGAAAGGATGACAGAAAGATCTCTCAGAACTGACACAAGAATCATTTGCTGAGCATAGTAAAGGGATTTAGGCTTTTGAGAGGGAAACAGTCACCAAACAGTCAAAAAAATTAGAGTAGATATAGGCAGCCTACGAGGTTTAAAATGGGTAGTTGAATGACCTGTGTCCCCTTTCTTGTGACCTCCTCTTTGCTTTTGGTTTGGTTTTTTTTTTCCAAAGCCATGCACCTGTGTGTATAATCATCTCATAACTTAAAGAAGTATTCTTCCTTTACCAATGATAAATTTGGGATGCATTCTTAATGCAAGGGATTAATGGAATATCCTTCAGCTACGTGAGATGAGATCTTGAGAAACTGAGTGATAGAATGTAATGGCATGGGCAATCACTTAGGAGCTAATAAGAATTTATGGTTAAATGGGAATCCATCAATTGTAAATGACAGACAAGGAGAAGGACAAGACTGGCCTATTAGTCAATCACAGAATGTCTGTGAACCTCTGAAGTGATGTGGCCAGAAAAAAAAGAACAGGCAAAAAGTGCGAAGGTGTATCTGACAGATGCTGTTCAGCGAAGAGGAGGAAAAGGGGAATATTTTCCACTGGGCTCCTATTTAAGAAGGCTTTGTCTAGTTCTGGCCATCTCCACTGGCAAAAGCTGAACTCAGATGGTAGCAGAGACAGGCTTCTTGGGCAATTGGGAAAACAGGAAGTTCATGTCCCATGAGGAATGTAGAAAAGTTGCACTTATTCAGTCTAGGAAAAGATAATTTAATGCTGCTTTTTTGTCTCTAAATATACAGGATGCAGCAGCAGGACTAAGAATTAAAGGACAGTGCTAGCATGAGGATAAATGGATATTAACTATAGACAGATAGGATTTCACAAAGGCTTCCCAAGCACTCTGGAAAGAGGCTCCAGGGCAGTTGTCCTGTAGGAGTCAGACGGGGCAAACAGCGTCTTTGACTTTCTCATGGCATCAAATTTCTTAACCAAAGGTGGTTCATTATCTGAGGTGGTCACTTTGAGATATCAGTGAACTGAAACACGTGGTGTTGAACGTTGCTTTCGGGATCAGTCTTTCTGTGTAGGCTGCCAATAATTCATGTTAAGCACTCTCAGGTGTGCATGTGCACACATCGAACAGCCTCCATTTCCTCATCATTGCCTCTTCTGTTCTGCTGTGCTCCAGGAGCTGCTGTTTCTCTGCTCTTGACGTCCTCCATCTTTAAGCAACAGAGGCCCACCCTACCTACATGCTTTTAGGGTGATTTTCCTGCTCCCATTGCAGCCCAAGAGCAGGCTGCTTGGTCCAGCAGGCTGGCTTATATCACATTTTCATTAACTTTCTTCCTCAACGAAGTGAATGCCACATCTTGGGTTTTGGGCCAGAAGGAACCCCAAATAATAACCTGCAGAGTCTCCTGGCCTTTCCTTTTGTCAGTATTTCACACTGAAGCCCTCTTGCCTCTTCTCAGAGCACCATAAACCCTGCAAAGTAATTGGGCTTAGGTGGCTGGCATGAGGGAGCACCCTGAGGAGCCAAAAGCTTTGTGTCATTACCACCTGTTTTGCTCCTCTGTTGTATTTAACCATATGCTTATTTGCTAAGCAGAGAGCTATGTCTTGATTACATGGATGTGGAGTGCCATCTATAACCTGAGCCCTATCTGCTAAGGGCCCCTCCAGGCACTATTGCAGCATGAATTATAAATGCTTTTTCCAAAGGTCAGGGTAGCTTCCCTTCACAACAGTTGCAAGGGCAAAGCAATTTAGGCAGTGAGGCCAACTCATGTTTTCTGCCCATTGGCCCTTTCAGGAAGTGGCAACTATTTTGGAAAATGAGCATTTTCCATTCTCATGGTAGGGTAAAAGAGCAAGGATACATAAAAGCTCAAGCAAAGACACAAATACCTTGGAATGTATAATTACATCATGAGAGCTGGCCACGCTGTGGAAGAGATTACCTAAGAGAAAATGATTGATATTTGAATAGAGAAAGTTAATGTTATTTCATTAGGAAAGTAAACCTTCTTCTTTTCATTTCACAAAGTTTCTCTGATGATCAGCTGATAATTTAAAGGTAGTTTTTAGGTGTGTTTTTTATTGGGAAAGTTATGCTTCAAGGCTACTGAGGTTCTTATGCATCTGCTTTTGAATTCCCTTCCTGAGAATTCAAGAGATCTGACTGAGTTCCTGTGAAAAAGAGCTGAGAACCACCCCTGAAGACATGGCTTGGTACCAGGTTTGGCTTAGCTGAACCCAAAGATGAAGTACTAGAAATCACTAGCTAATTGAGAAAATACATTTTGATTTGGCATAATACAACTGGGCCAGGTGCTACACTAAAAAGTAATTATTGCTGTTGTATGTGGTCATCTATGACACAGATGACCCCTCCTTACCCTTTGCACATCTGAGTAAAATGTGTAGTGTTGTGCTGTGGGGCGACAGTTTTATGCCAAGAGGAGGGATGGGCAGTTGGCGTGAATTGTACTGCACTTGCGAATTTGCAACTTCTGCCATCCTTTATGAATATTTGCACAGCCACAAGCATGTGTTTGCTCCACTTTCCTTACCTGTAAAAGTGGGATCCCTGTCTTCCCTTCTTCCTCCACATGGTATTTGTGAGGCTTACTTCGTTACTGTTTGCAGAGCTTTTCGAATTTACAAAGCTCTATGCAAATACCATGTTGTTCACTTACATATATCCAGTAATGTAGGAGCACTTTAGGCAGATAACGTTTAATTAGAGATGTGGAATAGTGCAATAACAGTAGGATTTTATATGTTCTAGTATATCACTGCCTGTGCTATCTGTAAATGATGAGGCCAGAAATTACCATTGGAATTATCTAACATGGCTGCCTGAGTAATAAGTCATGGTACTGTTGCAAAATTTTTTTCCTCCTCATTTATTTACCTTTGGATAAGGTCTCTGTATGGACATAGGAACAGGAGATTTTAAGCTCTCTAGTAATTGATTTGCTTTTCTCATTTATCTCTTACTAACCCCATGGAGCTCACGGAAGTTTAAAACCATTTTACTTCAACATGAAATTCACAAGAGTATTCTGTCTTGATTTCCAAAGTAAACTTCTGGTATTAAAATGAGTGAATACCTTTCATATCAGCAAGATTTAACCCCATATTTCTAACAGAAAGGTTTAGAAAGAAGAATGCAGGCTTTCCAATGTTGCATGGCTCTCTCACTGTAACTCAAATCATGCTTAAAGCTAAATCTTTTTTCTTGGAGTTTGTATATTTAATATGGACTTCTCTTTTTCAGTTGCGCTTCTTCTGTTTGCATTGTATTTATTCAGCTCTGGAGTAGTGTCACATAAGTTTATGAAGAGCTGCTGTAGATCTTGCATCCTATAAATCATAGGGTCAAATTCTTGCCCCAGAGGAATTGATGACAAAACCTTCTATAGATTGGAAAGTACTTACAATTTTATCCATCATGTTAGCATGAAAATGATGTTAAAGTAGTGCTAAAATAAACTGTGAGAGCTTTTGCATGGTAAGTTTGACTGTTTGTTTGGATTTGTGGTCCATTATTCAACTCTAATGACCACTATTTATTTGTTCAGTCCAACAGTCCAAATTTTTGTTGGCACATCCTTATTTTCTTAATGCCCTAAGTCTGAAAAAAGGTATGTGTGTGGTCCTTATTGCCTACACGCTGTTGTGTGGTCTTTTCACACTTTTACCAATTTATCTGTTTACTGGATTAAGTCTATCATAAATATTAGAGTTGAACTAAGTAGCTTACATTTGGCTAGGCAAAACCTTACTGATCCATAGACTCTTTGTATTTTGGTGTTATCTGAACCCAGCCATCAGTTGTGAGATTCACAGAAAATATCTGGGATTTACCTTTTTTTGTAAGCATATTTATAAGAATTAATATTAGGAATAATAGCATGACAACTGTGGTCCCATGTCTTCTGCCATGAAATGCCAGCCTTGATAGCATCAGAGTCAGGCGCTGTGGTCCTGAATTTAAATATTAAATATTCAAGATCAGAGCAGCTCTAATATTTTGAGCTTAATTACAGTTTCTCTTTGAGCCCCTGAGAAAAAGCTGTGGGTGAGAGCACAATTTTAAGAGCCTGCTCCTGTTTTACCTTGTAGCAGTGTGTGAGATAGTTTAGATAACTTCAACAGGGTGTCTTTTTGCCTCAATGTGCCATATGAAAATGTACAGGATAGTTTTTATTCTTGCTTGAATATGGCACTGTTTTTTAAAGCTTCACTTCCCATATGAAGGTGTATTTATGCTTCCTCAAATACAGTAGCACTGTGGAAAAATGAAATCTCTCTCGGTTCACTTTGACATAGTCACTGGGTTTTTATTCCATTGTTCTTTCAGTGGTTTTATTTTATTTTATTTTATTTTATTTTATTTTATTTTATTTTATTTTATTTTATTTTATTTTATTTTATTTTATTTTATTTTATTTTATTNAGGTAGCTTTCTTTGTGTATGTGGCACTTATAGGAGAGGAATAATTAAATCAAATGGAGCAAAATCTCGGCAGATCACCCTTTCATCAACTCTGCTCCTTGGGTCAACACTTCCAGCTTACGAACCGATTAAGAGCAAAAAATTCCGTGTGAAAGATTCAGTCTTGTTGTGCTTTGTTTTGTGTGTGTGGATAACTCCCTGCAATAAATCTTCCCTTTCACTCTCTGATGTTAACAAGACTCAGATCTATGCGTATACCTACACACATTGTTTGTCTTGAGCTGGCAATGTCTTGATAAGAGCTTCATTATTATCCACCACTGTCAGAAGCTGTTCTGAAATGATCTGCAAGGCGAAACATCATGTATATATTGGGGATTTTTTTTTTTAATTAAATAGAAAAAGTGTCATGAAACTTTCTTCAAAGGTGCCAGGCAGCTGTTTCTTCTGAGGCATGTTGTGCTTTTCTCAGGCAGTGGGTCTTTGATAAGTGTCTCTCAGCACCCTCAGAAGTGTTTTCCAGGTTAGGAGGATGAGAGAGAGGAGATGGCAGTCGTGATGCCACCGGCTGATAAAGCCAGAATGCAGACTAAGCCTTCAGATCAATAGGAATGCAGACGGCTGTAACACCAGACTGCCTGGTGTCAGCTTTAATTTCGCTTCCTGTGCCGGCTGCACCCAATTTCCAGCGCTTGGAGTCAGAGGAAACCACCCCCTGTTTGCCAGGCACCCGTCACACAAGCAAACAGCTTGTAAACACGGGAAGGGCAGGCAGGCAGGAAAGCATCATGAATAACCACAGAACACATGCAGTTGTTTTCCTCCCTCTTGCCTTTACCCCAGGGATGCTTTTACCTTCATGTTCCATTGCTGCTCCTGCCCTGACGCAGGGCACCAAGCTGCCTGGGCATCAGCCACCCATGGGCTTAGCCCTCTCTCTTCCGATGTTTTATTCAGAAAAAGATTTCATACCACTGGATCTGCTGTAATGTTTTGGTGAGGCAAGCAAGTTTCAGCTTTACCCAGATCTGCAGGGTCTGGCTGTGCTGGCAGCTTGGCAGGGTGTGCTGACTGGTGGCATTGGGTGGCCTGGCCAGGACAGCTGGTGGGACAGCAGAGTAGGCAAGCTGCCCTCCACACACAGATGTCTTGTTTTGGTCCTCTCTGCAGGATCAACAACTCCCCCTCATGCAGTCACAAGTCTTATGTTAAATTACTGTAACTCCAGTGTTGCATAGAATATCTTGATTTCCTCTATGCTTGCAATGCTGAGTAAAGGCAGGGATGAAACTAAAATCCTTGTTTTTCATGCAAGGCCTAAAGAGAGGCTTTGTTTCTGCTCTTCATGAAGTCGTTGGATTTTTAAATCAACAACATAATCTAAGATTGGGTCATGAAGGAGCTAAACACTGAAATACAATTACAGAAAAGGCAACAAAAATGAAAAGAAGAAGTGTTCTTTGAGGCTCCAAAATTTCAATTTTCAGAAGCTCACAAAACACTTTATTTAACCATCTTTATTTATTGAGCACCAAGGGATGCCTGTAGGGAAGACATGCAACACTTGAATTTATAATATAAAACTTAAATTGTGGGGAAATGCAAAAAGCAGGAGGAAACCTCCCAAATCATCTTGGTTTAATGCTGGAGATAAATACAACATATATGTTTGCATCTCATTTCTTCCAAATTCTAAGTTTGTGTAGGTGTAAGCATATTTTAAAATCAATTCTAATCTTGCGACTGATGAGCCTGCTTGTAATCAGCCTAATAAAAGTCCAGCATTCAGAAATCATTCTCCTAGACACTTTGGCATACTGAACCTGAATGCAAAATTTGCAGTGTTGGCAAATGTGCTTTCCCTATTGGTGTTGTATTGGACTCCTGAAAATCCTTTGACTTCATATTCATGTATATAAATATATATTCAAATATAGGCACAAATAGCATATATAAAATATTGATCAGCACCTTGAGGATTTAAGATCCCTTCCCAGACTTACTGCATATTTTTTCTGTCTTTTCCAGCATATAAATTTTAATTTTAAAATCAACTTGCATTGCAGATATATCTGCTGTTGCATTCTGGACTCATCTGAACTTTAAAAAAAAAGTTAAGCTTAAAGGTTGGGGTGGCTAATACGACACAAGCATTTGATAGTGGTGAAATAAAACCACAGGGTGATAGCTAAGCTGCCTTGTGAGGGTAGTGGAGGTTGGAGGCAGCTGATCATACAAGAAGCTGATCCCTGTCATACAGTGTGGTAGGCATCTCAAGAGACAAATTTCACCTTATCCAAACTCTTTGAGTCCACAGGAAGACAAGAAACAGCAGAAAGAGAAATGTTAAACTGTCTCATTTACTCAAATGGCTTTTAAAATTTGAAGCATAGTTACAGGTCAATATCTGTAACCATTTCATTGCTCACCATTTTACTAGGAGCTTTCAACAAATACACTTTTATCCATTTTGGCCGATCTTCCCCAAAACTGCTTACTTTTCCAGTTTTGAGCCACAGAACTTGGACAGAGTAGTTCTTGCCAACAGTTTCTGATTTACTAAATTGAAGTTTTTGCAGTTGCTAATTAAAAATATTAAGGAGTAGTTGTCTCTGCCATGACTACAAATTGTCAGTATAGCACAGGCTCTTTGATTTTTGTGGGCACTCTATAAAACTTGGTCCAGCAGGAGCAAGGGTAATTTGATTTAATAAGCTAATAAATATGTTTGAAATATGCTTCCTGCAGGTTATAAAAACAGAAGGGTTGAGCCACAACACAGGAAAAGGAAAAATTATGCACATTAAAAAAATACAGATTTGGGAAAGAAATCCCTACTGACGCGACTGGAATTCACTAGGAATTTCTATGAGTTAGAACAACATTTTCCCTTTTACCTGGTGATAAAGTACTTTCTGCAGTAAGGTCCAAGGATAAGTTATCCTCTAAAACAGCAGATAATAAGCTGTATGGTTCCCTTTACTGAATGAGCAGAGAAGGGAGCAAAACAAATGGTATAGCTTTCCTTGTTGATTAATTTGACACTAATTTTATGTTGCCTCTAAACTGATGATTTCAGTGGGCTGGCACATAGATATAGAAATAAATTAAAATTCATTATGGAGTGATGCCAAAGTCAGAAGTGGAAGTTAGAAATTTTGGCAGCTAAAGGCGTCTTGTCTGTCTTCTAGGACCAAAGACAAAATGAGAGACACGCAACCCCAAATTCCCAAGTCATAGAAGATGGGTGCTTCTCTTAAAATAACAAGCAGTGACATCATTAACAATGTTGACATTTAAATTGACATAATTATGTTCTTGAAGTTAATAACCCATCTGTGCAAATACATGGGCGATGCTTACCTCTGACACTGTGGTTCCATCCAAAGTGCAGGCTTATGCTCGGCTCACACTTGGAGCCCTGCTTTGGATATAAGGAGTCCTTTAATTTCATCTCATAAAACCTGAGGAGCCGAAGGGTGCTTCAACTGCTTGGTTGGGATCCAAAGCAAATTCTTGGGTAAGAATATGGTATACAATAAAAATAAGAGCCTGAGGATGCATCCCCTGTAAGGAGCATTTGGGTCTGGCTGTGGAAGGGTTCAGTTCCCCTGATCTCTCTCCTCCTCTTCTGTATCTTTGTGCAGCCTTGTGCTCTTCCAAGCACAGGGCAGAACTGTGGTGCACAGGCATCAAAACAATAGCATTAGCAAAACCTGGAAGTTGTTTGGTCAGAATCCTGCTGGACAAGTTTTGTTTGTATTTGCATAAAGTTACTCGGTTAAAGTTACTGCTTTTGGGGAAGAACACAATTAACAATGGCAGCATCATTTGGCACCAAGCTGTACCTTGAAATGTCTCTAACAGAGTCATTATTTGGAGCAAACATGTCTGAAGTAAGAGCAGTGCTCTTGGCTGTCTCCATCTGACTGTGAGTCTGCCTGTCAGAAGGGACTGACATGCTGCATTACTGATAGAACAGGGAAGGGAAAGGAAAAGAAGTCTCATGACCCCTAATAATAACTAAAAAATGTTCATTTTAACAGTTTTAAATTGAACTGTTTTCTAATTATGCATTTATTATATATTTAGAAATGAAGTGTTTATTTTTTCATCTTGAATTCATCATTTTTATTGTAAAATAAGAAATATAAAAAAAATAAGACAAAGAATGTAGCAAAATTTGTTTAGGTTTGAGTGAAATGATTGCAGTCAAATGAATGGAACACCTTTCTATTAACAAAAAGTCCAACCTTAGCTATGTCTTCATTGCATTTTCAGCATCCCACCTGAGTTTAAAAATACATTCTTTACTGAGCTCTGCCAGTGCCCTTTTCTAGATCCCGTTGGACAAAATAGGTGTGAGATCTTGGTATGCATCACAACCAGTTTTAGAAATTCTCTCTCTAGATCAAACTAACAAGAAAAACTGCCCAAGCAGCTGGCATATTTAAATTTATCTGAATTTTGGACCTCTGTTTTAAACTGGCACAGGTAGTTTTGCTGCAGTGCTCATTCTGCTGCCAGCTGTTCACACTGACTCCAGAATACCACATCTTGATCAGATTTGAAATTTTATATGAAAAAATCGTAAATATTTGCCAGTAAAATTCATGAATGAAATTTTGAAATCTGCCTGATTTGATGAATAGTTTATGACTAGCTGATTAGCAGGAAAGTTTTGTATGCATACCTGTGTTAACACTCCCTTTCAGAGGAAACATGTCTATTGCAAGCTGGATCAAGTTTGGGAGATTGCACCTCAGGTAATAATGGTATTAATAAGAGACATTTTCAATATTCCCTGCATCTAGGAAACTGCAAGATTAATGAGCACAAGTGCAGAAAATGAGCATGAAAAAATTTCACTTTCTGTGGGTTTAGTTTAACTGGAAACAGAGCTGAAATGCAACTGCTCTGCATTCATCTATTTCAGGCATTGCTTTACTTGATGAAGACATGCTATTATGTGAAATTCTCCTGTCTATTAGAAATTAGTTAGGTAATAGCTTTTTACAAGGATGAAGGCATTGCTTAATCCTGAAATCTTTTAAAACATGGACTGTCAAATGGCCTGCTCTTATGTCATTTGTTGAGGAGGCAGTTTTGTATCAAATTAATATTTTCATTTGCTCAGGGTGTGGGCACATTTTTTTTGCAAAACTCAGTGTCTGTGTGATGACAGAATTTATTTCATTCATTATAATTGCCACATATTGAAGCATTTTATTTCAATTCAGTAGACTGTTTTTGTTTCCATAAATTATCCAGATTGTTTCTCATTTAAATGATGGTATGGATGCCTCTGGTGTTAAGGAAGATAAAAAGGGAAGGAAAGATATATTTGAGATTATCTTTAGTGTCATGCAAGTTATTACCTAGCAGTCTGAGAAGAGTTTGCAGAAGTGTCTGATAAATATGTTTAGAACAAGCCTGAACTGGAACCAGCAGGGCAGACAGTGAAGTTGCACATCCAGCTTTTGATTTTACTCACTTTCTCAAAATGCAGATGAATCACTTAGGACAGAAATCCATCCTTTCCTAATAAATTTCTTAGTTTAATTTGTGTTAATCAACAAAAGGCACTGTACTATCTTTTCTGAGTAACTTTTAGTGTCCTTGATCACACCTCGGTGTATTATTGGACTTGCCCCACGTTTCGGGTACAAGCTGATGAATCTTCTGCCTTTGCCCACACCATTGTGAACAGACACACACCCACATTAGATGTCACCCACTTTAGATGAACTGGCAAGTGGCAATAGAGAAAATAAAGTCTGCACTTTTGTTTTGACAGCATACATGAGTGAGGGATTGGGGAGGTCTCTCTTTGAGAGGACCTAAGTGATGTGAGAAGGGAAGGAGGGTCTGCATGACAATTTTGGTGTCGTTCCTCAGTAGAGGGTAGTGCAGGGAGGTTGCAGCCAGAATGCTCTGAACCTGCCCTTTGGTACCTGAGGCCATGTCCCATACCACCAGTTCAGAGGGCGTTGTTGTGGAAACCAAAATTAGTGTTCCTCCTCAGAAACGAAAGGGAGCATTGACAGGGTCAGGAACTACCAACAAATCGGAGACAGCCATAAATGCATGTTAAATGGGAAGCTTTCCTCCTCTTCTGAATCCTGGTACTAGCCTAATGATTCCAGGTAGTGGAACATTTGGCCAGTTCTGAAGGAAAGTTAGTTTTACAACTAGAAAGCAAAACCTAAAACTTATGAAGCACCTCCAGTGAGGGTTGGATCAAGTGAATGGTTCAAAATCCAGAGCACTCTTGAGTTTTAAGTTCTTACTAGCAAGATAATGCCTTTCTAAACCTTGGCTGTAACCCGTTGGTCTTGTTCTTTCTCAAATCCAGTCCCAGGTGCAGACATATTGCCTGTTATTTCTTTCCTCAAATGTATTGGCATTTGCTTCTTTGAAGGAAAGAGGAAGACCCCTTTTCCCTTAATTAAAGGAAAAAGTTTAATCACTCGGCAGCTCTACAGCGGATGAATGTCAGTGTAATTTAACCTGAAAGTACTTGTGAAACCCAGCTCTTCCATCCTGCTGAGGTGTAGCTGCTGTCTGGGGGATTCTTTACTGGGTTTTTCAGACACAAGAGCTGCATTGTGAATAGGAGGAGGTAACCTTACCAGTCAGGTAAAAGTAACATACTTTAGGGAGACAGGCACACCTGGTGGTACCTGGGCCAAACTGCGTCAACCACCATCTAAATTAACTGTAAGAATTTGGTGTTTGTACATATGCATGAAAATCGTTTATTCTTCATTTGTTAAAGGGATATTGCCAAGACTGATAGGCCTAAAATTAGCTCCCCAGCTGTGTTTTGCTTTGCAGGCACGTGCATGTCTGTTCTGTTCCTGGAAGCAGCTGGGTGTTGAAATCCACAAGAAACCTGCTCTGTGTGAAATGCAAAAAAGAATATGTGATTTTTTAAAGATTCCCTCCCTTTTGTTTGCTTTTACTTACTTCTCCCATCTCTTTATGATGACGGCCTTTTCTGGCTGGAGACCAGAATTCTCTTCAAAGTTTCTGAGTGTTACTTTTGCTTAGGAAGTGAGAGCCCAAATTTGCTGAGGCCAAATTTTCACCTATCAGTCCAACATGCCAGCTACAAGACGTAAATTGCATAGCCTCCTCAGAGCATGCTTGGCATTAATTTCCAGCTTGGAATCATGCTTCTTCTTGGCAAATTCATGCCAACATCTTCCAACTGAATGCCTAGTTTGATACTGAGAAGGGAACATGGAACTGGAAGAAGGAGGAACATGGATTTTATGGTTACAGATGAACATATCCAGAAAGCTATTTTTGTCTAGCCTACAGGCCTTGCCTCAGAGACAAGGCAAAAAGATTTCTTAGACTCAGGAGAGCCGTTTTTTAGTGGCATTTTTAGATGACTGCAAACTAATTCTTGGCTTCTGAATTTTCACTCCATAATGCTCGAGCTGTTATGCTTTTAGTCATATTTAGAAACAAGCAATTCTCTTTTAAGTGTGGAAATATGATTTCTATAAACCCTAAACAGTATCCCAGTATTGCCTGTGTCTCCTGGGTGAGACTTCCTTCATACATGCACATTAGTGAGGCTGAGGGCAAGTGGAGGGCAGTATCTGAGAGGGATGGATGGATGAGATCTATTGTCCCACAGTTGCCTTGTGACACATTTTTAATTCTTTGTATTTCAGAAGGCACTTAGAAATTATCTCAAGCCTCAAAGTGATATAAGACCCCAAGGCTCTCCTTGGGGCTAGCGTGAAGACTTTTTCTTCTTTCTTCATTCATCTCTAATGATAATATCTGTGAAGTATCTAAGGGATAGAAGCAAAAGTGGTCTTCCTCTTTCCATCAAAAGCATAAAAGGAAAAGAATTTTTCTTTTAATGATAGAAGTTATTCTGACTTTGTTCATAACAGAGGTGGGCCAGGCATGGCTGTCACTGGACTTTGTAAAATTAAGTACGATCCAGACTTTGACTGCTAACAGAACTAGTGAAAAGCTAGACAGCTAGAGGTGGGTTTTCCACTGATCTATTTCTCCCTTGTGTTGTCAAACAGGAGACAAACTGCACCCCTGACAAATCTTTCAGCAACTGAAACACTGCGGCGCTAACTACGAAGTTCAGTTGCAACTTAATGGAAGAGAATAAACATTGCACACCTGTAGCCAAAGTACATGGGAGGGTTTTTTCCTATACTACTCCGGAGTTCACTAAAAGCTTATCATCTGTTTGCTTAGCTGCTGGTTCAATTTAGAATAATATTTAACTCTCACAGAATCTAAACATCGATGAATCTTTAACTTGAAAATCGACAATTCCTATTCCATCCAGGCAGAAATGGAGGAAGATGGCCATCATACCCTGCTCTTCATGAGAGTTACCAATAAATATCTTTTATGAGAGGCTTGATAAAGTATCTGCTATTAACATTGTCAATATGGAGAAAGTGAAGTCAAAGAAATGGTTTAATAGCCTGACCAGATCTACAGGGAGCATCAGGCTGTGCTTCTGCAATATTGTAGAGTATGTACTGCCAAATCAAAACCATAGGAGCTCCACGGCAAAAACTGATGAACTGAGGTTTGTGTTTGATCCTGGCTTAAATTTACTGAAAAGATCCTGAAGAGGGTAATTTTCATCTGGACTTTGTGTAATCTCTGCTATATTTAGGAATTTTAACAGGTGTTGTTGCAGAGCTGGAAGTTCCAAGTCAGAAAGCATCTGAGAAGTGACTGGTGTCCCTTTGCCTGGTCTATCACAATCCATACTGGGCCTGCATGAAAATAAAAGACCTCACAGAAAAAGAGTTTTATGTAGAAAGTTTGAATTGTAAGTGCCTGAAGTCATGTGAATTGATCACATTATTTTTGTGCAGACACCAGTGAGGTTTGTGGCTGTTCATGGCCTGAACACAGACTCAGAAGGAAGCAGAGAGCAGTGGTGATGACTCTGGGACTGCTCCTCTCTGCCAGAAGCTTCCTTGTACCCCAGGACAGCAAACAGGTGCCTTCTGAAAGGTGATCCTACAGGCAAATACCCCTTTGCATGAACGTGTGACCACTTCCAGCACAGATGAGTGGCCTGACAAGCTGACAAACAAGGGCTTTTTGCGAGAGGTGTCCCCTGAAAAGCTGAAAGCAGTGGGCAAGGGCAAGCTGAGACTAAGCGAGCAACAGGATCCTGGATATAGTAAACACTTTGTCTCCTTTCTAGGGTTTTTATCTTTTCTGTCTCATGCTGTCAAGATCTAGTCACTTCCTCAAAAAGCAGATCTCTAGCGTTGCTGACTAGGAAGCATCCCACACTAGCCGTTCTTGGGGATTGAAGTCTCCTTGCAGTGCTCAGTGTCATTAGCTCTGACCAAGGCAAAGGACTCCTGCTCTACAGCCCTGTTTTGGTGGTGAACCCATTTCAGTATGGGTGCAGTTTCAGGAAAATAAATGCAGTTGAGATAGCAAAGCAAAGGAGTAGTTGTTCCTTATTCTAATTTTAATGCAGTAACTTCAAGCTCCCAGGCTTTTCCTTGTCCTTTTAGTACTCATCAGTTGAACCTTGATTAGCCCTTAATTAGTGAGCTGCAGCTGAGGATGATGAATTGTCAGCCCCAGATATTGACAGGGATGGTGGGAATCTCTGCTGGCCTGCCATAGTTTGTTACTCTTGTTCAGGATCTCAGTTTGTCCAAACACATTGTGCAGTAGTGGGACCAGGGCCATATGGGTTTGGATGTCCTGTTTTGCACTTGGAGGTACTTTTGTAGATCTGGTGCATCGCAGGTGTCACATGGAAAAGTCAGAGCAGCAGGTAGCAGGATTGTCAGCCTTGGCTGATCTGCTTCTTGTTGTGCCAGGACAGGTTGGCATTGCCCATAACCAACTTTTCTCCATTCTACCTTGAGCTAATGGCAAAGAAAAAGACATTCCTCTGGGGAACACCCTCTCCCAGAAGCTGGTATGCCAAACCATCACTGTTCTGTACCAGGCAAGGGGAGAGGGGCCACTGATATGGCAAAGAGAAGATGTTTGTCTGAAAGGGAAAACGATAACCCATTTTGGGTATTCTTGCTGAAGGAGGATTGCATTCCATTTTGAGGTGGACTACAGCAGAGAGAAGTTGGCTATGTGAGCTTGCTCCATCGAGGGTTGGGGATCATCTGCAGCCACCACAGAATGAGACCAGGAAGTATTCACTGAGCTCAGGTGTCCCCTTCCTTGACATGTCAACACTCAGAGCAGGAGGAAGGACTGGAGCCAAGTGACACTGGCAAGAGACCAGCACTTCTTCACTGGGACCTGCTTCACCTCAACAATCATGGCAACAAATCCTGCTCTCTACACATCTCCACACCTTCCAGAGTTTTGAAGGGACACATGTGGTTGCCTTGTTGTATTTTAACAATATGGCCCTTTAAGTCACAACTGTATTTTACACTGTATTCAGCAGATAAATAGCCACTATAATTTCTACGACCTTCAAGGCAGCACTTCAAGCTGCCATGGCTCCTGGGCTGCCAGAAGGTCTCTGACCACAAGTCACATAAAGCCAAAGAAAATAAGAGATCAGAGCTAGAGATACAAGGAAGGAGTTTTATTTCTTTTAAGTGAACTCATGTACAATTTCACAGCATGGCAGGGAGGAATCAAGGCTTTTGCATAAAATCAGCATCCAAGGATGTCTCCTAATCTCTGATCTTCTCAGTCCTCATATCAAACAAATAAACTGAAGCAGTCACAAGCAATGGCTGTCATTTGACTGGTCTGCTCCAAGCTCAACTTGCTCCAGCCCAACACTATCTGCTTCCCCTGCCCTTGCAACCAGCCTGCAGGACACAGCATGGCCTTCACTGGGAAAGGTGGGCTGGATGTTCACCCGAGGGTGAGGACCTGTGGTTCCCACTATTCTGGTAGCCAAGCTGCTCATATGTTCTATGGCCAAGCAGCAGCTGCTTGGGTGGCCAGCACCACAGATGGTTGGCATTGATGGTGAACGGCTCCGAGAGAGAGCATCAGCAAGTGCTGCTCGCCCAAGAACAGCAATGGCAGGGTAGATCTGCTGTCTCACACCAGGCCAGCTCCAGAGGGTCCTGGCCAGATCAGCCAACATCTATCAGGCTTGCATGCCCCACACCATGCTGCTCTGATGCCTGTGGTTATCCTCTGAAAGGCCCCAGAGATCCAAGGCTTCCTGTTGATTATGTACCGCTCCTCGCTGGGGGAGGAGAAGGTGGGGAAATGTTTTCCATCCATTGTGGTGACACACCAGGGGAACCCCATGGAAACAAAGACTTCTCTGACCTCTTGAATCCCACTGGGGAAGGACTGTATGTGCCAAACACCTCCTGAGCCATCCCACATGAGGCTGACTTCCTAATCCTAAACTCATTATTTGCAGCTCAGGGGTGGAAATGCGCGTGGTTGTCAGCTCCCAAATGACTGGTTCAGCCCACTCGGGACACTCTGATCCTCTTGAGGTGGATTGCATCCTCCGCCCCACAAAAGGAGTGAGCTCACCACGGATCAGGCTGAGTGTGTCTCTCCCTCCCCTGGCAGTCCTCCCAGATTACAGCATGACCCTCAGCTATGAGTCACCTCTTTTCTCACAAACCCAGACGTTGTACAGAGCAGGCAGTTGCTCATCTGCGCCAATGCTGAGAATTTACTGCAGCAAAGTGAGTTTGGCCTGCAGTGATTCCTTCTCTGCATGTGACCTTCCTGACTTGCTGGTCCTCCTATGTAGAGCATCTTTGTGCAACTGCTTCCCCAAGCATGGAGTAGCAGCAGTGCTTAGGAGGAGAGGGAAAATCCCGTGGGGATCTTGCAGTTCCAAGGAACAAGTGATAGTCAGGTGCTGACCATGCAGTGGGACTTTCCATGGATTCATTTCTGGAGAGAATGCCTGGCAGTTTGCCTCAGCCCTGCTGGCTGTAATCATTACTTTATAATGGGCACTGATGTTGTTGGTGTGAGCGCTCATTCCATGCATCACTGAGATGAGTAGGGTCAGCACAACCAGTGACCACTGTGCCTGATCATCCTGGCAGAGTTCAGTGGGGAGCATCAAGGCTTGAGGGGAAGACAGGTAGGCTGTTGAGTGGGTTTTCAACTTTGTACCCTTCATCAGACCTGTGCATGCACTCTGAGCCTGCTGGTTCCCACTTGCAAGCCACAGAATTTAACTTTGAGAGCAATGCCAGTACTGCCTTCGATATCAGTTTTGCTGTGTCAATCCAAATACCTGCTCCAGGACTGGAGGCATGAGCAGTGCCTGGGCTATCCCAGGTACAGGCAGGGTGTTGGGGCACCAGGCAGCCACAGGGTTGACCCAGCTCCTGCTGTCACTGCCGGCCATGATGCACAACCAGAAAAGTGAATCAGCAGCACCGTGATGCACAGTCATGAGAGAGCTGACTCCTCGCGGGAGGGCTGTGAGGATGCTGGGTTTGAGGAAAGGCAACTTCAAAGTCCCACTCCTGCTCTCTGCTTGTTTCTACACCTGCGTGCTTCCAGCACTTTCAAAGGAGGAAGAACTAGCCCAAAACTCTGTGTTTTGCTTTGGTTTGTTTGTTTCCTCTCTTCTGGAGCTGCGTTCCTCCTATGTCGTCTGGTTTAGCATTTTGCCAGCTTGGCTAAGTATCTTGTAAGGAAATAATTTATAATAAAGCTAGTATGCTGGGGTTTATCATTTATAAGTGTGGGTCAGGGTTTAGTTCACTGTGTTAAACTCTCCATGCTGCATGTGATTTTTCAAGCTTTGTCAGGAACAAAAAGTTCTGGGGATGTGCAAAGCATGACTGCATGGTTTCCATGGAGACTCTGCTAGTTAGGCTGTGGAAATCCTGAAAAGGCCAGAGGATGACTGACAATACAAGGTCTTAGCGGCTGATCTGAAGAGCCAGACTGAATTAATGAGATTTTTCACAGAGAGTTATTAGCAAGGCTAGCACGGTATGGCACTTAGGCCTCTTTCGTTTTCTCAGCTGCAGTCTTGGAAAACAGAAATGGAAATATCTAATTGCTGTTTTTTAAGTCCTTTTAAGATTATTTAAACCTATAACATTTTAAGGATGTAATGAAAAGCAGGTTTGTTTGCTTTTTTTATCATTTGGATACTGTTATTACTGTGTTTTTTGGTGGCAGTTGCCCTTTATCTGTACAGAGATGGAAAATTCAATAATACTTATTACATTGAGCAGTTAATTCCCACATACTGTGAACACATTACTGTTCAAAGTAAGTTATCTCAAGTTCCATTTAGAGCCAAGCACAAGATACCATGGCTTTATATCTCCTAGGGCCATATTAATTATTTATTACTGACTGCTAATACAAACTGTTAACTCTGCCTAGTAATAGTTTGTTCATTTATCCATCACCTACTGCTTCCTCCCTGTGTTTCTGCCTACCCCCTTTCAGCAGTCTGCTCAGGCTATGGATGCATGTATATTTTTGGACCCAATTAAAACAACACCAAAACTATTATCAGTCTGAGATGCTGAGTTTTGATCAGGACCCGACTGCCCTAAAACTTTTGCAGTGTCTGAACTGCAGGATTTCACTGGACCATTAACAGGTGGATGGTCAATAGTCAGAGGGAGATGTCTATTCTTTGCCAGTGGACTAAATGGATGTATCTGCCTGTTTCTGGTAGGAGTAGCTTGTTTGCTGTTACATTTTCAACCAATACAACAAAAAAGTGTTTGAGCACTCTCCTCCTTTCCCTGGAAAATGCTGTATCTGCTGAAATCAGCACAGCTGGTACAGCAAAGCAGCATGTTGGGGACTGCTATTTCTTGTTGGTTTGCACAAGTGCACATGCCCATATGTTTCTGGGAGATGTAAAATCATAATGTTGCTGCTGAGTAATCCACAACAAAAGCACATGCGGGCTGCATTCCTTGGATTCCTGTACAGTAGACTAATCCACTTAATCTCACTGTTCGTTTCTCTGGCTGGAATTTCATTTTGATTTACTGGTTTGTAAATCTCTGATTAAGTGCCTGGGGGAGAGGTAGAGGATATCATCTCCGAAGCCCCCTCTTTCCTCTCAAATGATTTTGCGGGAAGGAAATGTGTAAGTTGAAGCGGGGGTTAGCTGGCCTTATTTGGCCATCACTTTGTCATCCTCTTAGGATATTTAAAAATTTTTGTTCAGTATTTTTTCTCTGTTCTCAGCTGTTCAGTGCATGGGCAATGTCTCTTTTTTTTGCCACATGGCAACACTTCCACTCCCCGAGCTTCACTTTTTTTTTTTTTTTTTACTCTTTTTNTTTTTCCTTTTCTAGTTGTGTTTTTATAAACAAAGATGCTAACCAAGATGTGTGGAAGTTTTCTTTTCTATTAGTGCACCAATAGTTGTAGACAAACACAGAGCACAGGAGCTAGATGTTGGCTGTGAAGCAAATTCCCAGAAACCTGCTGTTTAGGAGGAGGGATACATAGGAACACAAGATAAAACCCTAGCTAAGCAGGCAGATAAATGAGAGTGCTTAGCCTCAGAAGGCGCTCAACCGATACAAATATCAATTTAGGACCTGCCCTTGAAATACAAAGGTAAAAGTAAATAATAGAGGTAGCTCACCTGACTTAACGATTCATAAAGGATGGGAAATTAAACACCGAACTCCCAAAACAAACCCTCCATTTAAAAGAATGAGTTACCACAACCCGCAGCATCCTCAGCCCCTGCGAGCGCCCTGCTTTTGTGAGCGCCGGGGCTGCGGGCGGGGCTGTCCCCAGGCAGGGTCCCGGGTCTGGGACGCAGCTGCTCCGCTCGGCGCTGCTCTGACTCACCGCCAGCCCTCCCCCTGCGTGCTGCTGGGATGACTCCCTGCCGGAGCGTGAGGACACTTCCCAGCTCATCCGCAAATTCCTCCGCAGCCCCACGCTGCCTTCGACAGCCTCGAAGGAGGATGAGCTTTAGGTCGCTGCCTTCCTCCCCCTCCTGCAGTCACGCATCCCACTGCGCAGCTCACGGGTGTCCCCAAGCAGTGCTGCTGGTGGGAAGGATCTGTCATTGAAGCCGGGCGTAACTATCCGTCAAGAAATTAATCAGAACGGGTCTGAAGAAGTGAGCAGGCAAATAAACAAACATATGGGCTACCTGACAACACAATGTTTGGAGAAGCTTTACTCCGGGAGAAAGGATAAAATCTCCCACGCTCTCCAGGGCTGTCCAGAGACATTTACAATTAGATCCAAACTGAGTTTAGGCAACAGATTTAAGTCTGAGTTGAATTGCCTTGGATCTGAAGATGCCAAGTGCCGTGAACTAACCTCTGCCCGAAGTGATGAGAACTGCACAAGAACAACCTCTCTCACAGCGCTTCTGCCATCTGGGCTGGTGCCAGGTCTCAGGGCGTGGAGACACAGGCTGCTCCCAGGATGGGCCATGCTGGTGGGATTTCAGCTGCATCTGAATGGAAAGTGGAAAACAGATTTTTCTAAACTTTGGCTGTAAACCAGAGCTAAAGCCACTGGGGCAGTCAGGCCCTTGGGTATCAAGCTGATTTTATTCGAAAGCTTGGAAGTTTTTGTTCCGATATTTTGGCTTTAGCATGCCTGAAATGCTCAGAAGAAGCACTGGGAATGCTGTGAATCTCACCACCCATACTGTTAGCCTCCTACAGCCAACATAGCCTCAGTCATTCTTTCGAAAGGGCTCCCTGGTAGGATTGCTGCAGCTGAAAGAGAAAGATAAGAAGCAATGGGCAGTCAGTGGAAAGAAGTAGGGTCTCACGAGGGTATTCCCACAGTGAATCGATAAGGAGGGTGATAGAAGAATGCCACCTGAACTTTGGGTTCAAGATGTAGAGCAGATAAGTGAACCACAATGACTCAAAGGCTATAAATCTTCTGTTCCAGACAAAATTAATCCAAGGCTGTCACAGGAGGCTAGAGAGGAAATTTGGAAATTTGGAGTGAATGTCTGCCAAACTTGGAAACACATACATTGTGCTATGACCTGTCAGTCTGCATGAGCCATGCTGCTGGGGCGCAAGCCAGACCCTTTGGCTTTCTGTCCCTCACAGTGCAGTGCTGCTAAGAAAGGATAATGCAGGAACTCACTGAAAAGTTTTGTCTATCCAGGCATGTGTCTGCCTTCAAATAAGCTTAAGTGCAAGTGGGCAAGACAGAAAATACACAGCAGCAAGGTAAGACTTAACGGGATGCCAGCTGGTTTAATCAAACCCTCTCTCAGGTGTGCCCACACTGAGAAATGAGTGCTTGCTTTCACAAGGCTAAGGCTGACCTGTGCTAGCAAACTGCCATGCTGTTTCTGTGAGTGTGTTACAGCCTCCCAGCTTGCTGACCATCTGGTGCTCTCTCCTGTTAGGATTACACAGGTCTTTGAGTCCTGTTCATATCAAGGCAGCTGAATGGTTTGACGCCACTCTTTCATGGCATGCAGTGCTTGGTGTCCCTATGGGCTTGGCAGGTCCCTGCAGTGTGACCCACTGGGTCTTGAGGACACTGTGAGTGGGTATCTGCAGACTGCAACCAGCTCCCCTCCACCTCCTCTGACCTCTCTGTCTGCCCAGCTGCACCCACCCCTGTGGGCTGGGGGCAGGAAGGTTATCTTTGCTGCTATCAGGGCTAAAGGCTTTGTTTATTTTTAGATTACTCTGTAAAGTCTGGACAGAGAGATGAAAAGAGCCAGCATAAAGAGGTCTGTGCATGCCAGACTGTCTTGCTTGTGCTCTGGCTCTGAAAACACAGGGAAAATGTGAAAGGATGGGCTCTATCTAGCCAGATTGATTGAAGATGGCTCTGCCCACGTTTTGAGTGGCAGATGTAGTACGGGGGTGGGCTCTGATTCATTTTGGTGCAAAGGCAGAAAGGCTCTGCCAAATCCTCTGTTTGAGCCAAGCTGGTGGATGTTGAGCCGAAGAGGATAGACCCACCAGCTTGCTGCTCCAATAGCTCCTCTTAGAGAGCAACAATTTCCACCTGGGAAAAGCTGAAAATACCTTGTGGGAAGTTCAGATCATCTTGAAGTGCCTTTTGGTGAGGGTGAGCTGCAGGCTGTTTAATGAACAGGAAAACCCCTTTTCCATTGTCCCGCTTACATATTACAGGGAATATTTTAAAAGTGGGCAGCTCATTGTCATTCAAAGGCCAAATTTAAAAGCGATCTGGAAAGATGGTTACTGTCTGCTCAGCTCTGGCATTTCAGAGCTCACCGGGGTTGAGGAGAGGGAGCCTGGTAGCTCTGAGCCCTTTCGGTCCTGCCCCTCAGCAGAAAACAGTGCGACCCAGGGAGATGAGAAAAGCCACCCTCCCTGCCATCCCCCCAGGTGTGGCAACAGCAGCTCTCTTGCTGACTGTCAGTAAGTTTACTGACTGCTAATGAAGTGGAGGGAGAAGTGACTTTCAGTGATATCCACAAGAAAATAAATGTGTGAAAACCACTGGCTATTTTTGGAGAATTCTGCCCTGCTTTCTCCCTCCCTGCCACCCTCCCTCCACCCCTCCTCCTCCCTGCGATTTAAGCATCATCCTGGGTGAGGTGGGGGATTTTTATTACTATATATGGTTGTTGTTGGGTTTTTGCAGCAGTGAAGTTAATAAAGATGGATATCAGCAACAAACTGTCAAGTCCTGAGCTGGAGAGATTTTTCACTCAGTGAAATAGACCAAGGCAAATAAATAATCCAAGAAGTGGTAGAGCTTGTAAATATTGACATGTACAAGCAAGGAAAGAAAAGTTAGGCAAAATAAAAAATGAGTTGGGAATCGCTCTTTTTCAGGTTATTGCTTGAAAAAAAAAATCTACTTTTTCCTAGCATTCTGTCTGGAAGAGTTAATATTTTTCAATTAGAAAGTTTTAAGTGTTTGAAAGGGTGTGTTGCTGTTTCTCCAAGACAGCATCTCAGCTTGAGGGTCAGTCTTCCCAGCCTTTGGGAGCACAGTGAACATTAGTTCTTCATCCATGCGGTATCATACCCATGACAGAGAAGACTAAGGAAAGAGGAAAGAAATGCAAGGTGAGATGCAGAAGAGATCAGAGAGAAACTGCTCTTTTCTCTGGTTTCCCACCAGAAAAGGGATCTTTTTAAGATCTCCACAAGAATACCTTTTAACCAAAGCTGGGGTCCAGGCCTATTGCCCAGCAACTTTGCCAGTGCATTCAGGGAGATCACACAAGGAGATATAGTGCTGCACAGGTCCCACTAGCTGTTGTTCCCTCTCCCATACGGAGGAGAGTTTTGGCTCCCCGGGGTGTGGTGTGGTGACACATGGTTGTCACACAACAGCTAACTAGCTGAAAACATCTTTAAAACACCTCCTGCTTTGTTTTGTTTTCCTCTGCCTTCTTAAAAGCTCTAAGAAGCTACTAGGTTTATCATATGTAGTTAATCCATCCATGGTTGACTGGTTGCTTAACTGGTTTGTTGCCCAAGTCCTCCTTTCCTCAAGCCAGTTTGTCTTCATCGTTATGACGGAAGGAGAGTTTGTGTTGCTGTCCTGCCTGTGCACCCTCTGGAAAGGCTCCAGAGCTTTGAATGTTGCAACCACAAGAAGAGCAAGCCAGTGATGTAACCTTAAAGAGGAGCGTTTTTTGCAGTCAAGATAGGAAATCTTTTGTTCCACCCTGGCACAATCTAACTGTGCCAGTGGGCGTAAAAAGCAGTGGTGCAGTAGCCAGTAGTGTTTCAGCCTCTCGTTATACCTTAGTGGCCAAGCTGCTGTAATTATGGTAGGTAGAAACGAGGTTATTGGGGATGGTGTTCTTACAAGGCAGGCATAAAATTCTAAATAAAAAACAGTGTTTCCAGATACTCGGTGAAATTAATGGAAGGGAAAGAATAGTGGTCTTTAATTATTTCAAACCCAGACTATTAAGGCAGATGTACACCATCAGTCTTCTAAGAATGTCCCGGGGACATAGCCAAGACAGTATTTTTTTCCTCATATCATAGCTGATTTAATATCTGCACTAGTGCACACGCAAGAAGATGATATGAAACTTGTGCTTTTCAGTTCAAGTCCCTGTAAATGACTCCCCCTTGGAGATTGTTAGAAATGGAATGGGGTTGTTGTACACATGGGAATCAGTACTTCAATGCATGTGCCAGGAAGGCAAAGGTGGGTTGACCCTGTCTGTGTTAAGTCGGAGAAACTATGGGGTTGAACTGAGCAGCTAGTGGAAATAAAAAGAAAAACTAATTCCAAGCAGGCCCCAGTGAGCATGTTTTTATCCAAAAAGCAATCAGAGAGAGGAATATGACCTACCAGATGGAATTGCTGAGGCAGAGGTGAAAGTTAAAAACAACAATAACGAAACCCGATCAAGTATAATTTTGACAGAATGAAGACATTAGAGAGAAAAGGCCCCAGCAGGAGAGTTTGGCTCATCCTGAGCCCAATATTTCATTTGTTTTCAGAAGACCCCTGGAGTAAGCCATGTCACAGCACCATAAGATGTTGAGGCTGAACCAGGCTGAAAGCTGCAGTGCCTGGAGCCCTGTGGTAGGGCTGAGGCTTGCTGGCAGCAACATTCCTGGGCTGGTGGGCCAGGTATGAAAGGGCTGCGGTGCCTCGCCTCCTTACCAAGGTCTCTGAAAAGAGGGACTGGGGGTGTTAGGATCTGAGTCCCACTCTCGTTTTCCCTGTTACAGTATTCCACAGCATTGCCCCTATTACCTATTGGGAAATTCCCGGGAGAAACACCAGATATGGACTTAACTCTCAACCCTCCTTTTGCTGTAAAAGGGATTTTGTGTGCTAAAGGAAATTTAGCCCCTCTTTATGACTATCGATGTTGCCCAACAGATATGAAAGCTTTAACGTAAAAGAGAATCAGACCCTCTCTGCCTATAAATTTTGGGTTGTCTTTTAGACCCATTAATGGCCGACAAATTTACTAGAAAAACTAGAAACACAAACTGGAGCTGCTGTGAGGAAAGTGTGATGGAAACAGAGGAGCATGTTTTTAAAATCTGCCAAATGTTTGGTTTGCTGTTGCTGTTGCACCGTGTGGCTGGCTTTGGGTGCCCGGGATGGACTGCGGGAGCACAGAGGAGCATGGTAGGAAGTGTTGGCTGTGCTGGAGGAGGTGGCCGGAAGTGGAAGGGTGAAGCCACAGCAACGAGCAGAGCTCAGTCAGCTCCGTAATAACGGGGTTGTCTGCTTGAGCTTGGCTGGATACCAAGTCAAGGTTTTATGGTGTGAGTTCATCTGCTGGCTTTTCCCTGTACATGATGTAATGCTCTCTGTGAGCGCGATATTTATTACACCCAGCTCCGTAGTGGGTACGTGCAGTCAGAACCAGCCTCGGAGAGTTTGGAAACAGCTTCTCGATCTTTTTTTTTTGCATCCTTTCGGCTGACCTATGACATAATCGGTGTCCTGGCTCCCTCTTTGGGCTGCCCGCTTCCCTCCTTGCCCCCTCCCTCCTCCTGCCCGTCCCAACGGTTTGTCAAACTGTCTCGCCTTTATCTCCTCTCGCAGGCTTCTTGACAAGTCACAGGATGATTTATGCCCCGATAACTTCTGCTTTTAAAGGCTGGGCTAATAAAAGCAGCCTTTGCAAAAACAACTTTTGCGGGAGGTGTGGGGAAACCCACCCATCATCGCACTCAGCAGGCGAAAGCAGCATCGCAGCAGAGACGCCAGAGCAGCGCCAAAGGCCACCTCCCTCCCCATCCTCCTCTGGCGCCCGAAGGGATGTGGTTCGGGGAGGATGGGTGGGAGGAAAGCCTGGGCTGGCGAGTCCCAGCAGGTGAAGGAGCACAGGGTGTGCGTCACCCATTTCCCTTTCTCTCTGTCCCGATATGCCCTGCTCAGCATCCTGCAGTGCTGGAGCCTGGTGTGCACCTCGGCAGCAGGTGGGGGGCCAGGGCTGGGTGTTCGGGATGTTGGTGGTAAGGCCTATGCTTTGCTAAAGGAGCAAAATAGTTTATCATGATGACACTACTTTCAGTGTTTGATCTACAAGCTTCCTCAATGCTGGGGCTGCAAGGAGGCCAGGGATGAGAGAGACAGCTGGACCTGTGATCCAATGCACTGACCACAGCGCTGGGCATGCCACAGCTGCAAACACACGTCTCCCTGCCCTTCATTAACTTCTGGCCTTGAGGTTTACCCCAACGCCCCCAAAGGCACCGCAGCTGCGCCAGGCAGGCAGGCAGCAACCTGCCCCTATGCCGTGGGGCCAGCAGGGCAGCAGGGCTGCACCTGGGGGCATCTGTGCTGGCCTTACAGACCTGCCCAGTTAAACACTGCTGGAAGTTCAGCCTGATGGCCATCCACCCTAGAAGTTCAGATGTGGGCACAGCTGTGGGCACAGACTCTGTTCTTGTGTTTAAGAAGCATGAAGTTAAACCCTTAAATCAGCTCCTACTTCAAAGCACTCCCACTGTAATTATAAGACCAGAAGGATGAGATGGGCACTGGCAAACGTACATAGAAAGCATAGGAATATTTTTGCAAGATCTAACATATTTAAATTATTTTTACAAGGTGAGTTTATAATTTTATTTTTGTTTTGCAACTAGGAAAGGGAAGATTTTCCTCTGACTGCTGTATTAACTTGGGTCTGAAACCATCATGCCTTCCTGAACAAAAGCAAGTAGGCTATGCCACAACTCAGATCAGCACACTAGGTTTCCTGGGGTGGAAAAATCATGAACAGAACAGGTGTTTAAATGAAAGCTGAATCCGTACTTTTCCTGAAAGTTTTGCAAATAATCAATGAACACAGAGCAGAGAACAATTTAGATTTTTGTAAGGATTCTTTGTAGGGTTTTTTTTTCGTGTGGTGTATTTGATTTCTCAGAACTTTTTTTTTTTTTTTAATCCTGAAAGACATGGTTGTACTTGCCTAAACTCCTAAGCAACCTAGTTAGACCTGAGAAAATATTCACAGTAAAATTTAAATTTAGTTCAAACTTGCTTGGCTTCAGGTTTCTTTACAGTCTCTAAGCTCAGCCCTGGTTCACTGGGAGGTTTGCGAAAGACCATGAACTTTTAGAGGGAACATGGGCTGATTTATGGGTCTGCCTGAAAATCCATGTGAAGTTTGCCTTTCGCATGACCACGCTGCAAAAATATCTTCTTCCCCCCTCAACCCCTTCCTGCAGTACTGCATAAACACTGATGTGTTTTATCTCCTGTTTCTGCATTGAGTCTTCCCAGCACAAGAAACATCTTTCTTGTTTCTTTATAAATCACCAGTGGTACTAACAACAAAATGTTCACAGCTCTGGGATTAGTACTTGTTACTTTATTGCTGCTACCATGAGCCAGGCAGCCTGAAAATGATGCCGATTTTGATTTATTTCAACTTGATGTTAATGCTGTTGTGCACATTTTGCTCTGGATTATAACAGCTGAAGACAGACTGGGGCTACACAAAGGCCTCTCAACATCTTGTGATGCATGCAAGGTTGCAGGAGGCATGTTGCTGTTGCATCTGGTTGCATGCTTGGGGAAGTGCTGTGGGATGGAAACGGCCAGCCATGCAGGGTGCTCACTGCAGTGCTGCCTCATGGTCCTCTGCCAGGACAACTGTGGCCCATCCAGTGAGGGGTGTAGGAGGGAAGGGCCTCTGGTGGTGTGCTTTTCAGGTTACTTTCACAGTCAGTGTCTCCCACAGGGTCGGGTCTCCCTATACTCTCACCACAGGAATAGTGCAATCTTTTGTTAGGAGTAAGGGATTCCACAGCTTTTCTTGTCTCCTACACACATGCAGATGTTTGGATATTGACCTCGCATCTGGATGTCTTGTTTCTGTGTTTCCAAACTGTGTGAAATATTTTATCTGTCATCTGCAGGCACCAAGATCTACCTTGGGCTCAGGACAGTCCATCCTCTTTCAAGCAAAGGGCACCTTCTCTGTGCACACAAGCTGCTCACTGCAGCAATTTTTGCAAATGCAGCCACTTCTCAGGTGGAAGAGCATCCTGCAGCGTCAGCCACAGGGGCTAATCTTTAGAGTGTCACAGATAGCCCATGGAAAGTTCCTATCTGGCCCATGTTGCCAGATGGGAAAGGGCAGGATGCTGCAAGTGAGGGGACAGCAGACTGCAATGGCTTGAAGACCTCTTGAAAGATGTCTGACATTGAAAGTTCTTTGGAAATTGTCTAGATACAGGAAAAGAGCAGTTTATCCCAAACACACAGCTGAATTCCCCCTCATCACAAGGACTGAATTCTCCTTATTGCAGGAAAAACACAGGGAAAAGAAAAATTTGTAGATTTTTGTTTTAACCACCACATGCCTCATTTAAAGGCTAAGTTGAAAATTACTTCTCCAATTTGGAAGTGCCTTCCATTTCACATTCCAAATTAATTTACAGTAAAACAAATTTGTCCATTTGTAATACTTTAGGGGAAACACTTGGAAATCTCCCAAGCACTTTGATTCAGCAGATCTGACTTATCTCTTTCCTTTTTTCCCATCCTCAAATTTTCACTTGTTGATTTGGGTTTTTTTCCATTCCTTTATGAGGTGGGATAAATATTAAATATGACAGCAATTCCAACGGGATCAACAAAACGATTGTCACTCAGCTCTGCTCAATGGCTACTCCTCCAGCTCATATATCAGCCAGAAGGATCACTGCAGGGTTGCCTGGCTCATTTCCCTCTGTGGTTTGTCTGTGCAGATGATGTGGGTTAACCTAGGAGTCGAGAGTCGAGAAACTGGAGCTGATCCTAGGCCCCTCCTGCACTTCTGAAGAGCACAGATGTGTGGAGCTTATAGGCCAGCTCTCAGGTCATTTCCATTATTGGGGATCTTTCATTAGGCTGGTCTTACTCTTGATGTATCGCATTTCTTCTGCTTGAGAGTTACTTATATTACTCCACTGTTTATCGCTTTGTGGTTTTATTTTATATTATCCCTGGCCCACAATGACTTATCAGGCTGTGAACACATATAACGAAACTTGAGCTGCATTTTTTCTGGCAGAGCTGCAAACAGAACTCAGTTCACAGAATTTCCTGATCCTGTGAGCTTCATAAAGGTGCGAGGTGATAATTCAAACCAACATCTCACTTGGTCTTGTTGTCACATGAATTTAAAAATCCACAAAAATAGTTCACAGCAACTGAGGGTTGGTCTTCAAACCATGACAAGAGAGTGCCAGAGGAATGGAGAAGTGAAGAATCTCCAGGAACAGAATATTATAAATCCTTTTTTAATTAACAACTAATTGTTCAAATAGATTCAAGAAGAATTTGTAATAGAGTATAAGGTTAAGTGATAACTTTGTGACAGTTGATAGAATGAAAATATAGCCTTGAGTTACCTTAGATGAGCATAACACTGAAAAAGACACTTCCGCAGAAATTTGTCTATGTAAATGATAATATAATGAACTGGATCAAGATTAGCACATGTGCATTAGGAATTTTGTCATATTGAGTGAAAGAGACCTACTTTAGGGACAACACTGAAAGTACAATTGCTTTGAGGGCAAATCTGTCTTCAGAAATAAAGGCTTGTGAGATTGCAGGAAAAAAAAAAAGAGCAATTTCAGGCCAGGGTAAGCTGTTGTTTTATTTGTGTCTACTCAAAATATAGGAGTGTTTTATGTCAGAGGAGCTTCTCCCAGTGGGAATGAATGAGAAACTCTAATGGATAATAAATGCTGGGGGTCAGGAGGTTTTCAAACTTCTCTTATATTGTGCACTGCACTGGCTTTGAATGACTCACAGTCCTTTACTCTCTTTGTTCCAGGGAGCATGCATCACCTTCCTATCTCTCCCATAAATGAAGTGCAGTGGCAGAGCATTCAAAATAAGACCCAGAGGGTCTAAACTGGAAGTTCAAGTCTTACCTTGGATTTTAGATGAAAATCTGGAGACGATCTGGCTGTTTGTAGGGGTCTGGTTATTTGAACCAGGAGTCAAAAGGCTTGGCAGGGATATGACTGAGCATGCCATAAATCCTGCTGGTCTGAGAGGCTCACTGGCTTAGGAGAATCCTTAATCTTTAACACACAGCTCCCCTCTGGCTTTCACAGATGTTACTTGCAGTGAGAACACAAGAAGGGATTTGGAGAACAGTGTTCCCAGCCACTCTCACGAGAATTTGGATGTGGGAGCAAGGGGGGAGATCCTGACTTGTGCAATCCTTCAGGCCCTCTACAGTGTCCAGCAGGGTTCCTGATGGAGACCTCCATCAGGCTGTAAGCTGCAGTTTGGGAATGTCTGTCCCACAGCATTGACACACTGCCATGTCTTCCTCACTGACCTCAGCATTTGCTGCGGTGCCTGGTGAGATCCACAGCCATCATGACCTTCCCTTACACCAGCTGAAATGAAATCCTCCTGGGTCGATCCTTACACTCATAAGAGCTCCAAGGGACTAGGGGATGATGGAGAGGTTTTTAGCCATGTCCAGCACCCTCGTGAAGCAGATGGCAAGTGACCATGAAGGAACACAGGAAGATGTGTCAGTACTCATGTCTGCCTCAGGTGTGACCCTTTCCCTTTCCCTTTCCCTTTCCCTTTCCCTTTCCCTTTCCCTTTCCCTTTCCCTTTCCCTTTCCCTTTCCCTTTCCCTTTCCCTTTCCCTTTCCCTTTCCCCTTCCCCTTCCCCTTTTCCTTTTAGAAAGAACTATAACAGGACAGCTGGCTGAGGCCAGGACCTCATAAATGAAGATGTCCAAAATACAGTCATTTAAAAATATATATCTATATAAGCACAACCTGATCTTTTGCTTCTGCCAACTCCTGACTGTTAAGTGAAGATAATAAATGCTTTCTCACTTTATAGAGCAGTATGACACTAAATATATTTTCAAAGGTGTCTCATGGAACAAGGATGACTGCCACAGTGAGAAGAAAAAAAAAGGCTTCCTCATCAGTTTGTATCACCTTTCTGTAAACTCCCTTAATAGCTGCTGGAAAAGTGCCATCACTTCACACACAGGCTACCAAATAAGAGGAACCCCCTCCTTGCTAGGGATTCAGGTATATTTCCCTTCTGGAGCTTGACCCTGGCCCCAGCCTTGCCTCTACCTGGGGCCAGCAGTGATTCAGTGGGATCTTCCCCTCCAAGGTATGGGAGGGGGTCAGCCCCAGATCTACATTCCTCTTGGGTTAAATAAGTAATCTCTTGGTTGGCCTCTGTTTCCTCCCACATTGCATAAATCTGCCTGGGTCATTCTGCTGCTTTGGGGAGGGCTCTGACAGCAGTGTACTGAGCACAGAAGCCTACGAGGTAACAGAAAATAGATCCCTCCCCTGGCATCAGTGGAATATCACAGGAGATTTGTTGAATCTGTGCATAGATTTTCCTCTTATGGAGAAGTGCTCAGCCTCACTCTCCTTTCTGTAGGTGCAGAGGGCGCTCACCTCCATGGGGTGGTGCCGGGTGGGTGGGTGATGCCGGGTGGGCGCAGGCATGGGGGCAGTCCAAGTCTGACTCAGCTGAAGGAGTGCGAGCAACCCCGCTCCCTCTCACATGGCCTCTCGTGAGGGAGGGAAGAAAGGAAGGGGGAGTGGTGCTGGGATGGTAATATCTTACTGTTGTATTCCTCATCATATGGCCTGGTAAGCTGACTTCCAGGACTATGAATTCAAGTCAAGAGTAGGTTGCTAAATCAAGGAATGAAAAAATAATGAGGTAACCCTTGCTGCTTCCCTGCATATTGTTGATAACCACAGATCTTGAAGTATCCCAGTGCTGCAGAGGCAGAAGAGAGTAAATAGCTCTGTTTAAGAGAGGAGCTGATAAAGGCAGGGGCAGATGTGCTTCTGCTGTCTCTGTAGATTTTACCTGAAGGTGCAGAGGTGGCTGGCCAAGATCAACAGCCTTCTGCCTGCAAATGCAGCTGGGGAACATCTTTGTCCTGAAACAGCGATGTTCCTTTGGGCAGAGAGCCTTATAGGCTGCACGAAAGGGCTGAGGCTGATGTGCCTATGTTGGGTCAGAGACAAGGCTGAGACCCTCTGCATGCACTGCAACCTCCTGAAAGTGCTCTTTGGGGAGGCACAGCCACACTGAAAGACCCCACTCTCCACACCACACATACTACGGAGCTCACTGCTCAACAGTGACAAAAGTTTGGACTCTTGCTGCTGTGGAGTACTGGCAGGTGCCCCAAATGAGGGCCAACAACCCAAGTCAAGACATTGCTCCTTGAAAACCTGCTGCCACCACTGCTTGTTTTCATAATCCTTTCCTCTACGATAGTATAAACAAGCTGTCATCTATTTTTCAATGAAAGATACTTTTGCTTGGCTCGGTTTCACATTGCACTGTTACTATTTGCTGTCGCAGAAGCTGCTGCAGCTATAAATAACCTCACCACAAGCTCCTCTCATCCGTGAGCTCAAGCACTCTCTTCAGAAGAGGCAGACGAGATTAGGATCTTGTTTTGAAGGGTGAAGTGTCCCAGCAGAGGTGATGAGTGGGTGCCATCACTGGGGTGCTGGCACCCCATGTGCTTGATCCTCCAGTTGGCTTCCTGGCAGAGAGTGCAGGGTCCAGAAGCCCAAAACCACCTTGCTTGTCACTCAGGAGATGATGCTCATGTCAAGAGCAGAGGATGAGAGCTGCCAGCTGCAATGCTTCACTTCCACATCCCACTGATGGAAGCAGAGCAGCAGTGCTGTCCATGGCCTTCACGTTCCTGTCACCATCTTGCACACAGCTTGGAAAAAACATCCCAGGAAGGCCACAGTCCCACTGTCTCTGGGACCTGGCTTCCCTGGAATGGTGACATGGCTCTCTCCACTCCAAATGGGACAGAGGACCATCCAGAGGTGCTGTCAGAGCACATATGTGTGCCCTAACTGCAGGCAGAGAGCCAAAGGTTCAAGCTGTCAGAAAAGTGCTTGTTTCTGGGGCTTTTTTGACTTGTTTTTTTCTTCCAGATTTCCAAGTCAGAGTGGCTCAGATGAGAGGGTCAAATGAGACTTAGGTCTGGAGCAAGGAGAGAAGGGGAGGGCAGGCCACATTTTGGGGTGAAACAGTGCAAGAGTGTCATCCTCCCCACACACTCTTGCACCACTCTAGGTTGTTGCAGAGCCCCCAGACTGCTGAGAAACCACACACCGATCACAAGCATGTGATCTACAAGCATCTTGCTCAACCTCTGGTGCCAACCAAGCGTGAGACACACCAGACAGGTTTCACACACTCCCCTCTTCCTGCAGGCATTTGCTTTGTTGTCCAGGGCTGTTGTTTTCTCTGCTCTGTTCATTCTGCAGTCCTGCCTTGGCCTCCTCTGTGGTGACAGCTGCATCCTCCCTGGTAAATGTGTGCCATGGGCAGGGGACATGGTGTGACTTGCCCCAAGGTGGAGTGATGCCGTTACACTCATCCGGACCATTGGCCACTCCAGAATAAGTGGTCTGAGCTGATGATGCCCTAGCATCGAGCTGGGAGTGAACTTCAGGAAGGAGAGCTCGTTTTGACTGTAGGCTGAATGAATATGGTGACTCATCTCAGTTCCTAAAAGCAGAGAAGTGTTTGTTTCCATACAGTGTGAAGATGCTTTAACTCAGCGTTCAAGGTCTCTGACTGTGGTTTCACATATATCGCTGGCTGCTGCTGAGCAGGATAGGTCCCCCTCCTTCTCCTGTCCCCAGTCTCACAAAATCCTGCCCCTGTCCCCATCCATGTCTGACCACCACAGTGAGCTGACATAGGAAATTTGACCCAGCAAAAATTATCCCCTTCCTCTTTATTTTCCACAATGTCTGTTTTCTGTTGCTTTAGCTTCGATATCAGGCATGAGGTAAAGGAGGATGAGGCCTGTCCTGGGTGGCAGACAGCCTTTGGTTGGTGTAGCCATAGCATGTACTCACTGTTCCTAAACAGGGACCCCCACCATGTCACAGCCGCCTGCTCTTGCATAGCATGCATAAAGCGGGCAAAGCTGGCTGAAAGTGCTGCTCCCTCACTGCCCAGGTCTCGGGCACAAGACCAGAGAGAAGCCTGTAGATTTATTCCTGAGCCCTTTTGTTTTTGTGATACTTTACTTTCCCAGCCAGACAGGATGAGAAACAAATACCACCAAAATACGATGAGAGAAACTATTCTTGAAGTGTTTATAGCCCAGCCTCACTGGAGAATGTTTGGCTGCCTCCCAAGGCAGCCAATTCTCACTGTGTTTCCAAGCCAGTTTCTGAACTTTCAGGCACTTACCCAAGCAGAATCTGGACTTATTGAAGTTTGCTTATCTCTGTTTACAAGGGCCTCCTGCAAGGGTGAGTCAAGGAAGGGCAGCTGAGGTCAGGGATGTGAGGGGAGAGCAGAGCAGGGAAGTTCTGGTGAGCTTTACATGTACTACATGGGAGAGCAGTAGCCCCGTGCAGTCTGAGTGCCCAGCTCTGATCTGCCCGAGTTAGTGGTCAGCCTGACTGTATTTAACAGGTCTCGTCATTGCAAAAGTCTTTAAAAAGCCCTTAAATCCCTGAAGCATTTTTAATTCATAAAACTAAAAGTCAAAATGATGGCGAGGGCTGTGTGTCTGATGGAGTGAGTAGGGGATGGTCGGAGCTGGAGCTTCAGACCAGCACCCTCCTGCAAATGCAAAGGTGTCCAGGTGAAAGCTGTCAGTTCTGGCACACTTCTGCAAAATAGTGCTTGGCCTCAGCCTGCTTAAGAAAAGCAGCTGCTGCCCTCACCTTTCTCTTCCCCCTTCTTTTCAGACGGTCGAGCGTTACTTATTAATTTGGAGGCAATTCTGCCTCATTAGTGCTGGAAAATAGCAAGGGTTTGCTAAATTCTCCTGGTTTTCTTTTTATTCCAGGTTGTTTCCTGTCATGGTGTCTTGGGATTTTTTCTGTTCTCTTGCAGATACGGTATGTGAGAACTGTATAAATTTAGAAGGAATAAAATCTAAGCCAAATTATGGGTGAGAAATGAGCTGTGTGTTTTAGTGAACTGTCAGGAATTTGCAGTGTGTAGAAGTACTTTAAAACAATAGTAACCAAAAGGTTGTTTTGCATATTTAAGGTTAAATACAGACCAATCAGGATAGGATTAAATGAAATATATGCTACTGTTGATAAAATTTTGATATATTAAAAAGTTATTTAATTGCATGCAACTATCCAATATCCTCAGCTGCCACTCTCAACTACTGACATTATTAGTCTAACATTATTGTATTCAAAATGTAATAAAATAACTCCAGTAGTTTGGGATCAACCTTACCACTGAGGAAAAAAAGATGTTTGATAATGCACTGAGTGATCAAGCAAACACAGGGATTTTATTCTATTAATTGGCTATCAGGGCAAACATCAACATTTTATGAGTAGCAAGCGATGTCAATGCTATGTTTGTTTAAACTTATTGCTGTTTGAACTGAGCAATAATAAAAAAACCTTCATTTTTAGATAAACACTTTTTCTTTATCTTACAGGGAGCTCGTTTTGTTTAGCATGTGCCATGAACAAATTTCACCGTGTTGCTCCTAGTAAAGCATGTCTGTTTAAATTCAAGTAAATTAAATGTAATCCTGAGATTAAGGAAAAAGCTGTATTTTCATTTGGAGCAGCTTGTTTTTCCTAGTTGATTTTGTTACAGTTTTCCAATGTTATATAAACAAATAGTTTAATCAGGAACAATAGTGCAGGGAAACCTTAACTTTCCTTTTTCCTCTACCAGTGGAAATAAATAACATATGTAATAAAGATACCATAATTATGAAACAATACTACGCAAAGGATAACGCAGTGGTTATTTTCAGTGTCAGAAATGTGGCACAAGCCACGAAGTTTAGAAGCAAGGTTGCAATTTCACAAAGACTTAAGTGTGGTAACCGGCCCCACTGAAGTCAGAGCAGTAATAAACAGGCCCACAGGTTTCCTCCATGCAGAAACTCCAACTACGTCCTTGATATAGTTGAGAAATAACAACTGATGTTGCAATCTGCTCCCTACTTTTTGGATTTCAGTCTCTCACACAAGCAGCATTGGTTAGCCATATTCAGGCAGGAGTGTGAGTGCGTGCACGTGCACATACAGTCCAAAATGAAACAGTCTCCTGTGAGTACTTATACCTCAGGGAAAAGATGCTGGGAGTAGATATGTGACTGATGTTAGTCATGTTGCTTAATACACTGGTGGGAGGCAGCAAGATGCTGCTTAGATAAATGCCATGCAGGAATCCATGGATCTGAGCAATCCCTCAAGTTTTGCTCTCAGCGTTTCACATGAACCTGCCAAGAAAGTGCAGTCAGTGTGGTCACTTGTGACAGTGGGAACAGAGATGGATCATGCTGAAACTCTTTAAAAATCTGAAGCCTGTAACCCAGTTCTTGCCCAAATTTAGCACAGTGTATTGTGTGACAAGACACTGACTCAGAGGAGTTACTCATATACTTGAGTCTTTGTGAAGTCAGTACCTTTCTGGTGACCTTCCAAACTGTTGCTTCAAAAGCCACCTATTGTTAATTTGTGCATGCAGCTTTTCTGAGGAGGTTTTGCTGACAGAAATTTGAATGGAAAGCGCTGTTAACATTCTCATGCCCAGCCCTAATACATCATTTCTGACTATACTTCATTGCCACTTAAAACCTGTGGTTTACTCATAGCTTTATCTACATGTTCTTGAAAAAGTCAGTGCCTAAATTAAGTAACCTTTTCTAGCAGTGTCTTGAATGGAAGGGAAAAATGTGCTTTTTAAACCTTCTGCATAAGTGGCAAGCAGGGCCTGTAATTTCGCATATGCTCCAAAACAAAACAAACATTTTATTTAAACTTTAAAAATATCTGTGTTGATTCTCATGTTCTGTGGTTTTGCATTAAGGTTTCAGAAGTGAGCTTTGGGGTTTTTTGTCTCACAAACAAATGAAGTGCTAATTCTGTTATGTGGATTTTTTTATGGATAGGTGTTTTCCTAAACAAATTAAATTGTAAACAAAAATGGAGGCTGACGAAAAATTAGTTTTCCTCTGACTCCCGTGGTACAGCCTGTTCTCCAGCCATCCATGGAGTCTTACCGGAAATCAGAAAATCTGCCTTGCAAAGCAATAAAAAAGCAGAACACCCATCTTTTTTCCTGGCCTATCAAACCTCTTTAAGAAGTGAGAATTCAGATTTTTTTAATGAAATAAGCAAGATGTTTTATTTTATCGACTGTTATGCTTTATTTGAGTTTTTCCTTTAACTGAGGTGTCCTTAAACAAAGGCACTCTGTGTCCAGGGTAGCCCAGGGTGCCAGACCTCCCTTGCTGGAGTACTCCTCAGAATCTGAATAGCAGTTGTTTTCACTTGTGTGCATTAACTCTGTCTTTGAAAGACACACGCCATGTCAGCATTCTACTATTGCCTCCCATCCATTTGTTTAGAGATTAATCTTCCCCTTTGACAAAGGTAATTTTTAAACTTCAGAGCGGGGCGGCCCCTCTGTGCTGTGATGCGATGCAGAGGACGTGATCTGACACCAACCAGCAGTGGCTCCACGGAGTCGCTGCTGGTGCCCAGGGGACAGGGGAGGAAAGTGGCATTGCCCAGGCACAGAAGAGCTGCCACAGCCCCCCCGGATGAGGGAAGCCAGGAGGGAGCCAGCCCGGAGAGCCTGAGTGGGGCTAAGCCGCCGTTTGATCAGAGAGGAGAAGGCAATGTGAGGCAATGTGCTGGCAAAAATGCGTGAGTCCTGCTTGAAGCTGCATTTTCACCACAGAGAAATGATGGGCCCATTTCCCTCAGGACCCTTGTTAATTGGTTTTGTTTAAAAGAATAAAAAACAAAGTGCTGACAGGGTATTGTTGGCCGGCGTAATCAGGCTTTAAATATGTTTTAAATCAGCTAACAGAGCAACATAGATGCTAGATTCATTCCCTTCCACTTTGTGTGCCCAGGGACGGAGGGAAAGAAAAACAGCAGAGCCAAACTTACTAATAGATTTTAATCCTTCCTGGAGTTACTATCAGCTAGGCTCCTGCTACTGTTTACCCAGCTGAGGAGTCTTTAAATGGGTGTCTCCATTTGCAAGGATCTCATCCCATTGTGAATATGGCAATGACTAGACAATGAGGCTGTTACAGAAGAAAGATGAGCTGGCTGCAGCCAACAAATCTTGCACTCTCCATTTACAGGGCTATAATTATCCAAAGTTTTAAAACACAATGCTATCTGCTGAAAGGGACCATCTGGGTGAAGACCAAGACATCCCAATTAAGTGATTGATAAGCAGCTCATGTGCTGGAGGAGCACACACCACCCATACAGTGCAGTTCTAAAAATGCCACTTGTGTTAACAACCATCTTTAAGGAGTTTGAATGAAGCATGCACTGTGGGAGGGAGGAGATAAAGTGTGTTTGTGTGATTCAAAGTCAGGCAGAATAAATAAGATAAGCCTCCAGAGCACAGCGGAAAGCGTTCTCAGAGCACTGAGGTGCAGTGGCAGAGCAGTGTCCATCTGTGCTTTGCAGTCTCCCGTGTAAGGACAGTGATTTTGTCCCAGGGGTGTTGTGAGGAAGCATTACAGAGGGGAGGGAGAACAAACCTCTCTGCTCATGGGAAGTCTTTGCTTGTTAGGCATGAGAGCAGGATGTCCATCAGCCTGCATCAGGTGATGCATGAGGGAGGGATGGGAGAGAAATCTGTGCTGGTGTATTCCATCTACCACATACTTTGACTTTGGCCTTGCCCTGAGATTCATTTTTCCATCTGCAATGAGAGGATGTCCATCTGTCCTCCTGTTCTCGACTCACCCATCTTTATTAAGTTTTAAGCTAAGCTCAGCTCTTGCAGAACATATACACAATAAATATCTGACTCAGGGTCAGTGTCTTGTGTGGCACTTTGTCACACCACAGCAACAGAAGGTGCAGTTTTTCCCTCTAACACCTTCCCAGTATGGGTCAACAGTCCTGTGCATCTCTTCAAAGCAGTAACTGGCACCCTGGGCATGCGTATGGTCAGAAGTGTGACTCAGAGTGCCTGCAGTAAAATAACACAACCAGCTACAGCTGATTTGCTCTTCAACAGTTGCCCACTGTTGCCATTCCCAGGTTATAAAGTCAGATGGGAGTTTGTGTGATAATCTAAGATGACCATAAGCCTTGCCTTGATTAATTCTTTTAACTTGCAAAATGGTCCATCTTGTGTGTAAGATATATTTATATGTGGATATAATATTCTGCCTCTGAAGCCTGAATCTTAGTTTTAATGCTGCTGTGTGTAGCCACATCTTTGAGGCTTTGTTCTGGCCTGTGGCGTCTCTTGCTAAATTTCTCTTTTTTAGTGACTGTTCTCACCCCCTCCACCTATTCTAAGAATTAATTGAGGCACATGTATCTTTCAAGTAGATTTATTTTCTGATGCTTTTCTGTGAACCCATCTTGATTTACCAGCAAAGTTACTCATATATGAGTGTTCAAATGGGATGTGGGCTTTTTTTTTTCCTATGCCTTGAGTACATGACTGCATTTTTATCATATTTAAATGCTGTTTTGCAGGGGTTACTGTGTGAGTGACTCATCATCTTCATTTGTGCATCACTTTCCCTAAATCTTTCTCTTATCTGCAAGCTTTTCACCTAAGATTTGTTGGCGTCTTTTGCTGTCTTGCCTGTCTGGCAAAGCTAAATAGAAAGACAGGAATCCAGGTGAGTCTCAGCCAAAGCAAGCCCTTGTTTTCCCAGCAGAAGAGGACCTGGGGATGCTGGCTGACAGCAGCTGAACATGATCCAGCCTATGTTCAGGTGGCCAAAAAGCCAGCGGCATCCTGGCCTGTGTCAGCAAGAGTGTGGCCAGCAGGACCAGGGAAGTGACTGTCCCCCTATACTTGGCACCAGTGAAGTCACATCTCAAATCCTGGGTTCAGTTCTGGTCACCTGTAAAAGTGAACATTCTGTGACGGATCAAGGACTCCCTGCTTTGCTCTAGGGTTGTAAGCATCTTTTTAAAAAGTGATGAGATTAAACCACTTTGAACAAAGAGGTCTGCAAGTATAAACATCCCCAGAACCCACACCACTGCAACAACTGGTGAGCAAGCTCATGTGGTGTAACTCTCTACTGCCCAGATGTAGTTCAGGGCTCTAGAACTATTCCCAATACGTGTAGGGATTGTATGGGCCAGGGTTGGCTTCCTTTGCCCCACATATCCTTCAGTGCTGTCCTTCAGGACCTTGCATCTTAAAACTTTGTTCTGGGAAGCTTTGATGCCACCCTGCCGTGTATGCAGCGCACACCCACGCTGTGAAAATACTGCTCTGGGGGGCAGTAACACTCCCAGCACTACCAACATTTTTGAAGTAATCCCTCTCTTCACACACACAGCAGAGCACGTCCCAGTGTCAGAGAGCTTCCACAAGGTGTTTAGAAGGTCCATGGGGCCAGTTCCTCTTACACAGGTCCCCAGGCTGTTTATATGTACCAGCAGAGGTGACAGCTGCTATAGCAACAAATGAAGTTTAGAGAAGGCAAGTTCTTTGGCAGCCATGTCCCAAATTATTTAGAAGTTTATATGCCAGTGTACTGGATGCTATTTTACTCTAGGAATCGTCAGAAACCTGGCTGTAGATCATGACTATACAATACAGTCTTCGTGTGAAACAAGGCCTGATGTCAGTATCAGGTGCTAAAAGATGTTTCTGAAGGATGACTGAATTTAACAGCCTTTTACAATGCATTGCATTAGCTTAATCTGCAGGTGACAAGGCTTTGATGAAGTCCCCTGAGACCAATAAAAAAAAGATCACACCTGTTTGTGAAGCCAGGTGTAAAAATACAACCATTTCCAGAGCTGAGGCTTCAATATTTGAATCAGCTTTAGGAAAACGCCAGTGTCAGAATCTCAAAAAACGATGTAAGATCTTCACTTGAGGAAATACACAGGACTGCTGCAGCATGTCCTAGAAGCTGCTTTCTTCAACTGCAAGCTCTATTTTCATATGAAAGCTGCAGCTGTTCCTGTCCTCCCACCGGTCTTTCCTGCCAGCCACACTGGACTGGAGGGATGTCAAGACCATGAGTTCCTCAAATGATGGAGTAGGCAGGAGCTGCTTTGCACCCCCTTCATGTTCATCTTCAGGTTGGTATATCTTCATGGGAGATGTGCTGTAGCCAGAGAGAGGTTATTTTGCTCCTTCAGAAGATACTGGATGGTACTCTATGGCACTTCTGTCACAGGAAGTGAGGTTTGATTTTCTTCATCACTAAAACTCCTTTGCTTCTCAAAAAGACAGGAGAAAAGCAACTGTAAAGTCAAATAAAATGCCAGCTATACCTCACTGAAATATTAGTGTCTTTGTTTCCCTCTTGACCTAAAATAAACTTAATTTTCTTAACTTAATACCAAAAGTAAAATGGTTGATTCGATTGGCTTATGCTATTATGTAGGAATATAGTATTTTTCATGTTGATTCAATTGTTGGGCTTTTCTATCTTCCAGTGGTAAAAACATTTGAAAGAGGATTTTCCTGCTAGTGACACATGGATTAAATTCCAAAGTTTGAACCTGTCTAAAATATTTCCCAAATTCAGGGTCTGGGAGCTAAATAGTGGGAGTTGGTTAAATCCTCCTAGTGAAACTGGAATTTAAGGTATTTTAAATATGAGTTTCATGTAGCAGTCATAGTATTTGCATCCATTCCATTTGCATCATTAAAGGCCCGCTGATGAGAAAGGGAGAAGTATTTGGGTGTCAGACTTCAGATTTGTCTACATTTGTCTGCCTTCAGCTCAGAAAATGTCTAAAGCATTTTCTGAAGGCTCAGCTGTGATCTGCCCATTCTTTATGCATTCAAGACAATTGCTAGGCAATTTCCTCTTCTGTGAAATAGTTTCTGTTTAGGTAGAGCACAGCTATACTAGAACTTGGGTTTTTTCCTAGGCTGTTTTCCCAGACTTGCCTCAGATCCTCTCTTTTCTCCAGCTGTCGGTGATCCAGCCTGTTTTATCTAATCTGATGCATCTTGGCCTCTATGCCACGCTCATCCCATGGTTCTTGAATGTCCCAACAGCCTGACTTTGTTGCCTTTCTTGTCCCAGGAGTCCCACTCCTTCAGTCAAGAAAAAGCCGGAACAGTCATCGGATAAAAACAACAAATTTGGCTTTGCCTGATAATCTCCATGTAATCAGCCCATCCTTCAGCCTGGTGGAGAAAAAAACCTTCCAAACTGTGTCCAGGAAAAAAGGACAGGTCTTTGTGTCCTCCATCTCCTTTGGGCTAGTCCTCAGATGACTTGGCTACCTCTGGAGACGGAGGCAGCAAGCAGGCTGTGAGAACTGCTGCCATGGGAAACTCTTCTCCACCCTGCCACAAATTTGTCATCAGCTAAGCTCACAGCTGGACCTCCTGAAACTTCCCCCCTGGCAGCAATAGCTAGTGTTTGCCAAGCATGTGTTCGTGTTTCTCTCCTGTGGTGTGCTAGATCCTGGCTTAGTCTGGGGTCTTTTCACTTGTGCCAGGGGTGAGGGCTGGGCCAGCTGCTCCAAGGCTTCAGCTGGATCTGGGATGGCCTATGTGAAGAGCAGGCAGCTGCTGGCTTTCTTGGTGGATGGCATTGGAGCTCATGAGGACTTTAGGTGCCTGAGTGCATGTAGTTATGATTATGCAACGCTTTAATGTAATGGGGATATGATTTGTCAAGTGACCAGTCCTAGAAATATTAAGTTTCTCTGAGTTTCCTTCTGGGAGTGACACCTGGGTTAAAGTGATCCATCTGTCTGTTCTGACAAACATCTACTGAGCAGTCAGTCAGAAAAGGAGCACACTCGACGAACACGTCGATCTGAAAGTCTGAAAATCATGTGAATCATTGTGTGTGTACTGCTTAGAGCTTGAGCATGTTTCCACCTGGGAAATACCTTGTACTTTTGAGGTTAAAGGTTCACATTATTTGTAATAAATTAAAAAGCTACACAAACATTTCTGTAAGTCAAAGGCAAAAGTTGCCAGTCTTGTATCTCTGAAGTAATTTTGTTGTGTAATAAGCCAAAACAATTTTTAATCTTTTAAGGAGAATGTCTGGCAAACATCCTCAGTTGATCTACCCTTTCCTTTCCTACACCCTGCAGCATGCATATGTGACTGGGAAATTGAGGCACCCAGCAGTTCCTGCATGGAAAGAGTTCCCTACCAGTTATTTTAAAGGCCAATCACTGCTATCAGGAGTATACTTCAGACAGCTTAAAATATTCGTATTTAACTGATGAAAAGCAGTGATTTGTGTACAGGCTATCCAGTTTGTGGCAAGGCTGTCAGAGCTGAGGTCTAGTATGGGCATAGAGCATCTTGCTATTTGTCACCCTTCGGATCCAACCATCCACTAAAAATGCAATTGCCAGAAGAAATGTTGGCACAAGATGTAGAAAACAACCCTCTTGTTGTTATTTCACCAATTATTATCTCAGAGAGGGACCATATAACTATGGGGCCTCAAGAATAAAAAGTAACAGATGCACACTGGAGCAGAAGCATTAATGTTTGATTTATAGCACAGAAGCATTTTCCTCTGCTGCCAGGTGTCTCTTAAGTCTGAGCGCTTCTTGCTTTGTTAGATGTGTTCTCCTGTAAACACTTTGTTGCTGCTATTACATTTTCCCATGCTGAAAGTCTATCGCAAAGCCTTTTTTTTCTGAGGCATTGGCAGATGGCAATTAGCACCCTTCATATTCTTTCCCCATAACTTCAGCAGTTTTTTTGCCTGCATCCACTTAACAGCTCCAGGCATGCCAAATCGCACGCTTCTGGAGGACTTGTTGCTAGTAGCAGATCTTTGATTCTAAATGCCTAAGTAGCGTCTGAACTATATTTAGAGCAAGTACACGCCTGCCTATTCATGATCTTTTGTGTATAGCCTGGACAGCTCAGTGCCAGTGTGCAGCATAATCAGCTTCTCCTTTAGCGCTCAAATTCCACAGCTCTTCAGAGAGGAAGGGAGAAGGGAAAGAGTGGTGGGCAAGGAAACAAGGATAGCAATTAAATATGACTTAGGAAAAAAAAATCCCTGAACAGCAAATTAGCCTTCCTGTTTTACTAATGTTTCTGCTCTCTTCATAAAGTCCCAGCCATGTAATTATTGCACATTCATAACTCCTACAGACTTTCTAGAGAGTTATCCAGTACTGAGTGAGGCTGTGAACATCAAGAACTTGTCCTCGTTTTCCTGGACTGCTGAGGAAAGAAAGAATCGGCTACATTTCCTGCTTAACAGCGCTTCCATTAACTTAAAAGGCAGATACCTCTTAAAAAATTCTAGGTAGCTGTCCCACAGCTTTGCCATGTAAGAACATCTGGATTAACAAGGACAAGCCTACAGCAGATAAGATGGTAATTTGGCTTTGGCACTTACTGATTTGTATAAATGCTCAGAATTTACGTATTCCAAGCATCTGATTTTTCTAAGTCATGTTTGTAAGTACTTAGTTCTGCAACATTAGAGCAAGATGTTTCTACACACAGAGACACAGACAAATTCAACCAATTTGATCATGTGACAGTAAATAAAAAGATGATCAAACCTACCTGTTCATACACTTAGAGGAAAATAGGTAAATATTAGTTTACGACTGACTGTATCACTAACTTTTGTCTCTCTTGTGAAAACATCTCCATTAAATTTCTAACTTGGCACCTCTTCACAGGGACACAACCTCTAAGTATTTTCCTTACAAGCCTCTTAAATAATAACTGCATCTTCCCCTTGAATTTATCAACAAACTGAACAAGAAGAGACCCTGCTCCTATTTGTCATAGTTAAATTTTTCGGCTATCTGCATTTAACTGGTCAAAGTGAAACCTGAACCTGTTCAGATGTTCAATGTAGGTGGCTGGAGAAATGGGTGAAGAGCTTGTTCAGCCACTGATATCCAGCTGTAGAGCACAGGCCCATCTTGTGAAAACACAAAAATGAAAACCAATTGAAATGTGTGTAGAATTCCCTGTAAATTGCGCTACTAAATGAGAGAATAGAATATGTTTAATGTTTTTACTTTTTCTAAATGCATTTGCTGTTGATTTGCCATGAGAACCAGCATGGTCATTTCTTTACCCATACAGTATAGGTTCTCTTTGCATGTTTCTGGTTCTTATGTTCCATTAAAAAAGGTTCTGTACTTCCTCTGTTTTTGTGGTAGCGCTGCTGCTAGGGATGCAAGCTGTGTCTGACTTTTTCCCACACGATGGATTGTAGGTATCAGCCTGTGCCAGGAGCACAGGGTGGTGTGCCTTTGGCTGTAACAGACAGCTGAAGTTTTTAATTCCCTCTCAACAGATGTGTGGGGTTTTCCAGCTGAAGGTGAGGGGGAAACAACCTGAGCTTGCACTTTATACTAGATCCATCTCACCATTTATCCAATAGTTGTCACGTTTGCTTCATTGCAAATTGAAGCTCTGGGAACGAAAGGGGGAGGATTTCTGTCTAGACCTCACTGTTGACAGTCTCTGTGGAAAACAGAGTGGAACACGTCCAGCATCTTAGGGAAAGAGGTCACTTTCTTGAGTGCAGATGGACTAAGGTTGTAACATCTCCTGCTGGCCATGCGCCATTTCCCTTCTGTCCTGCTTTTCTTGAGAGGAGCTCAATTTCTGTCTTCTCTATATTCCTCTGATAATATAATCTTGTTTGGAAGAGATAAGTATAGTCATTTCACTATTAAAATTGACTGTGTACAATTTTTTCTCTGAGAGTCAGAAAATTGGACATGATTTCAGCAATGTGCTTTGGGAATGGTAGGCTATTGATTAATCCTCTGTCATACAGATTGTATTTGAAAACAAGACAGGTCTATAATTCTTTTCTTGATTGACATTTCTGAACCAAATAAATGAGTTTTATTTGTGTTTTTGGATGAAGTGTTAAGTAGAAAATATTCTGGTGTTTTCCTCAGGACTAGAAATCCACAGCTGTTAGGGCAGCAATGAAAGTGATTTCATTTAAGTGATGTATGGCTCAAGATAAAGAAGTGAATTTGGAGCCTCAAAATTAAGTATATGGTTTGGTCCCATCAAGTATAATCAAGAATAAATGAAGTCCTTTTGGGTTTCTCCATCATTTGAGGACTGCCTTATTCATATATGGTGAGGTATTTTTTCCTAGAAATTTTAGTTGATGGTGGTGGGAGTTTTATCGCACAGATACTTGAACAAGCTTTAAACATTCAGAAATAGTTTTGTAAATGTACCCAATCCACCACATTATCTTGAGTTTTGCCTTAGTAGGGAGCGTATGAGCTGTTTTTCTGTGGCAAGCAGTTATAATTGTAGCAAAGCTCGCAGTTAAATTTCACAGAAGAGACAGGTGATTTTATTATAAAACAAGCAGATTTTACTTGCTCACACTCCCCTACTTGCATATTCACAAGCCTTTGAACAGGAGCTTACAGTGAATAGGAATTTTTGTCTGTATCCTTTCCTACCAGTCATTATGGTTTTCTCATAATTTTTCGTCTCTGTGTCTGGGTGCTTAAAGCTCCAACCTTGTTCTTCATCTTCTCCATCACAATCTCTTCACTGCTGTCTCTCTTTTTGGCAGTCCATTGTTTTCTCTACCTGGGTCTCTTCAGAAGTTGCACATGGCTGTGCTGTGATTTTGATGACCTGCAGAGCTGGGTACCAGCAAAACCTTCTGTCACTCCTTCTGGTGCCTTCCCACCTCACCATTCCCACTCATTCTCCACAGGCCAACCTTAACCCTTCTATTCCAACTCCCTATGCTTCTGTGCCTGTTTTGTGTTTGTTCAGCTAAAAATTTGCACATAATTTTCTTTGGAATAGCAACATTTTTATGAAACAATGATGAGTTGCTTAACTATTTCTAGCCTTTCCTTAACATTATGCTAATAACCTGGACCTCCAAATTAACTGTACCATAGGAGTGAGTGTTCTTGATAAAAGCAGTCAGAAAACCCAGAAAGTGACCAAGCCCTTAGACTAGCTGCTTCAGTGTTCATCCTTATGCAACTTGGAAGTCATTAGAATTGAGGCCATATTTGGAGGTCCAAACCTGAGACCTGTTGTCTGAATGGACTTTTGTCCATGTCAGAATAATAAAACTCCTTGGCATCCCTGATAGCTGGTCAACAGGTAAGTGATATTTTAGGTAGTGAAGTTGAAAATGCAGAGCTTTGGTAGCACAGTTTTTATCCCCTGGTCATTCTCAGGACTAACACAAATGCAAAATGAGCACTCTTAAATAGAACTGAGCTCAGAATGGGAAGCCTCCAGTGTCTGAAATCAAATGCAAGTAACAAAATGCGCCCTGAGCCCACCCATCTCAGGTGGCACTGGATACCTAGCTGGAAGGAGCGAGCAGACAAAGGACCAGCTGCGTCGTCTGTCTGGTGTGGGGTTATACATAGGGCTTCTTGGAGCAGGAGGAGGGGAGGTTCATCCATTATTAAAACATAGATAATAGAAACTTTATGCCCCACTGGTCTTGCATTAGACAACATGAACTGAAAGATGAGGTCTCTGCTAATTCAGTGCCTGGTACTCCCAAGACAGGCTCCCATGTGAGGGGGAAGCAGACAGCACTTTTCTGTCTTGTTATGCCCGACCCCACCCACGTGAGAGCTCCTGCTCCTTCCCTAGTGATGGCCTCCTGTGACAGCTTCACTTTGCTGGGAGAATAAAAGTGTCAGAAAGAAGGAGAAGACCAGCACGTACATGAGCCTGGCCATGGTCACAGGATGCCAAGTGAGGCACAATGAAACAATCTCTACTCATGCCAGATCAAGTGCTTAATGTAAAACACATCTCCAATTCTCTCCTTCAACAGTCACCCTGCCAGCAGCACTATTCTCAAAAGGAAAGTGTACTACAGGCAAGCTTTCGGGGGGCTGGGAAAAGATGGATGTCTTTACATTCATTTCTCGAGGAAGAAACTGGGACGCCATGGGTTATTCTCAGTAAATAAGAGCAAGCTGAAAAATTCCGTAGTTATCCTCTCTTCCTAGTGGCCCCATAACTTGATATGATATGGGCCTTTTTCCTATTAAACCGTAGGCTTTGAGAAACTCTACCCTATGCTTAGCTGCAAACAAGTAGAGGAAAGAATGCTGGAGCTAATGGGGCTAGCAATCCATGTCTGATGCAAATATTTGATGTGACAATAACTGCTAACACCCCCTGCCTCCAAGCAGAATGTCCAGGCACCCTGCCTTGAAGTTTCAGAAACCAGCCCAAAGGTCTGTTTGGGACACGCTGTAGTTGTGGGGTATTTGTGAGTCAGGGATGGTTTTTTTAACATTTAGTGCAATGAGAGACCAACATGTTTTCTCAAACTGAACCATTCCATTTTGTCCCGTGCACGGCTAGATTTGTTTTGGTGATCTGTGATTTTGGCTAAAATCCCAAACCACTGGCAATGCAAGTCCTAAGCAGATGACTCTTTATGGTAGTTTTGGATACCAGAAGCTTAAATAATGAAGTCCGCATTTTTTTTCTTCAGTAGGAAAAATAAAACCATCTGAATGGTATTTAAAACAAAAATAGATTGAGAATTTCATCTACTGCAAAATTTGAAATGTGTTTCACTTACTTTTAATATTTTCAGATATGCTGGTTTCAATTATTCAGGAAAATTCGAGTCTGATGTTCAGATAGCAATATTTTTCACATATTTTCAGTTTCATAATTTTACTTAGGGCAGGGGAACAGAATTGGAAGGAAACATCTACTTGCTTTTGTTTCTTATTCACAACTCTCTTGTAAATGGCACAAGTCAAGCTCTGAGGTGGGATTCACTGAAGTATTGCAATAAGAGACTTTAATTGTACCCAGTGTATATACCATTAGAAACAAGTACTTTTTGAAGTATTTCAGGATGTAGGAACAGATCCCTCCCATGTGATTAGACATAGAAAGTCTCCCTTGTTCCCTCGGAGTAGTGTAAAATGGACTCCCACTGTTGTCAGAGCATCCCTGAACGCACTTTTCCTTCTCAGGAAAGTGTAAAGCCAGAGTGCAGGCATCCAGGGATGTTTCTTTGTTTTCAGGAGAAGCAGAAATAAGCCCTATTGCCCCAGCGGCTCTTTCTTCCCATCGTTCTGTATCTCCCTCGAGTTCTGAAGGATATAGTATTTGGAATAATTTGCCTAATTTCAAGCTTCCTTTCCCACCACTCCCCCACAAAAGTGGCTTGTACTTAGCACAGAGATTGTGTGAATACTGCTTTCTTCCAGAATGAATTTCTAGGTATTTCTCAGAGCTGTGGTTCATCTAAACTTCTTCCACTGATGAATTAAATATTGTGGCCGCAGACGTGCTCTTCCTTCCATCCTTTACCCAGTGGGAGACCTGAGTGCATGGAGGTGGGCTTTGTTCTTGGGATAGAGAGGAAAGGGGGATTAGGAAAGTTTTATCTCTTTGTCTTTTGTTTCCTTAAGTAATACTAATTTGTAATGAGTTGCTTTTGAGAAGACAAAGGAATAAATATAATGCTGTCCTTAGTCCCCGCTGAAGTTTATTTTCCCAGTGCTAGATGGCCTTTCCTAAAGGTTTGTTGCTTGGACAGTCTGCAGCTTCCCCCAGGAAGTAGACAGGGCAACATTACAGAGATGCAGTTCCCTTGCATCTGCTTCAGGCAAGTCAGACTCTCACACTGGGACAGTGCCCTGAAAGGGATAACAGATTTGATTAGAAATTTTACGGCACATGATTTTACAGACCAGCCAGCAGACTTGGTTGCTGCCCTAGCCAAAGTTGGCAAGAAAATGCACCCCAACATGGTGCACAAAATGTGTTTTCAGGTGGGTCAGGAGGCCCTTGGTCAGCAGCATGGCCGTAGTTTGTGGGTTAGGCAGCAAAAGTGTATTATTCACCCTGTTGGAGGCTGCCTGAAGACAATAGAATCACCATGGACTCCAAAAACTTCCTGAATTACCAACTGGCTCAGCCAGCCATGCACAGATAGCGGTGGAGCAACCAGCCCAGCCACCTGCACCCAGTGGGGTGGAAGCTTGCTGGGTCCTTGCACTGTTGGCAGAAATGCTGTGTCTGTTCCCTATAGTGTGCAACGGGTTATCTGCCCTTCGTGAGCCTTTCCACCCACCCAAGGGGTGAGCTGCAGGTGGCAACAACACTGGGGAGCATGCTTTACTTCAGGTCTTTGGGAGATGTTACAATGTTCATTTTCAGCCTCTGCAATTTATTTTACACCTGGTACATTATTTCCAAAGGAGGAAAAAAAAGTTGGAAAGTATTTAAAACAAGAGAAAGGCTAACCTTGAGATGTGGTGAAGTCACAAAGCAAGGAGATAAACATCTTGGGAGGCTTTGTCAAGGCTGCCTGTGGCCTGGGCTTGGCCCAGAACCAGAGGCATTAAAAATGGTAGCAACCTTGTTCAGTCTTTGTTTCTCATTCCCCTTACAATGGAAGAACTCCCTCTTTTCTCCAGCTCCATCCTTTACCAGTGCATTTGGGTGATGGCAAGCAGATGAACCCACAGTAAAATAGTTTCTGTCAGCATTTCTGCCTTGTAGAGGAAAGCCCACAGCACCTATGGAGTCTGTGCTGTGGGTACTCACCTCCAGCCAGCGTCAGCTGCCCACAGGTTCACTCAGCTCTCTCTGCAGACACCTGGGAAGGAGTATCACTCAGCACTGCCCTGCAAGAGGCCCATCTTCCTTCAGAGCTTCTTGTCAGCAATTCCCTTCACCCAGCCTGCGGTTCAGCTGAAGCTGTTCTTTCACATGTTTTTTTCATTTAGGCAGTTACTGGGAAAAAGCAAACCAAATGAAGTTGACTTGTTTTCCCCAGACTGAAAGGTGATTAACCAACACCAGTAGTTGCCAAGCAGGTGCATACATCAAAGATGATACTAGTGTAGCGAGAAGCTGCTATTGTTGCTGATTAGTCCACATTTTTAGTATTTTTCCATGTGATTAATTAAGGATAGGGTCTTTTCCGCATACATGAAATTTCCTTTCATAAACAGGTGATATTTTTCCACAGAATGAAGGCCAATTCTGATCTCACTTACACCTGTGTAAACCAGGACTCACTCCACAGGAGCCTCTTCATCTAATCTGCCTGTTTTCAAGTGTGCCTGGCATGAGGGTATCTGAACACCCATGCTTATCCCCAGACATAAAATGATGTCACTGGGTTCAGTCTTACTCACCATGCCCCGTCCTTCATTTATAATTTATCAGCCAGAATGATGTTAGGTGATTTGCACTCTGAAGTAATCATCAGCCAGGCAGCAAGATGATGGATAGGTGGAGGGAGAGCAGATGGTATGAAAGATTAATCAAAAAGCAAGAGTCCGTGCCACTGCTGGTCCACAGCTAAAGATTCTCTTGGGTGTGAAAAATGCTAGAATAATGGTGAGGTATTTGTCTCCTGAATTTGTGCTATTACTAGGAAATCCTTCCATGCTGCACAGTTCTGGAAAGGCCAGGTGCTTTTTTGGGAGCCTGTTGGGGCAGATCTCACCCACAAGCATGGCTGTGTCAGGGCGGCTTGGCCTCCATTACTTCAGCGATGCTGCCTCCTGCTTTTCCCCCCTCATGTGCCATTTGCTCTGGCACAAACACCATGCCATTCCTCCCTAGCCATCATTTCCCATTAATTAGTACTTCTGCTTCCCATGCAGAGACCCCTCTCTCCCTTGTCAGACCACCCCTCCTGCCTGTCTGCTTCCTTCTTAGCTGGGTGTCTCTTTTTCCATCACATCAAACCTCTCACCTCTGGATAAGGGAGATCATCAGTGCTATTCTACTGAGGCAGCTACTGCTCTGTTCCCTCTAGCAGTGGCTTTTCCCATATCTTTCTGGAAGCCAGATCTCCTTTCGTGAAAGATGCTTTACCTTTCCCATTTGCATTCCTTTGGTCACTGTTTTCTACTCTAGCATCTTCCTGAATCATGATTCCCCTCAGACAATTTGGGTCCTCGTGGAAGAGTGGTCAGGTATTCTGCAAGAGCAGTTGCGTGTGAGCACAGGTGAGTTTTCCTGCCACAAACCAGGGCAGGCCAAATGCCAGGCTGCCGCCAGAGCCAGGCAAAAGGGAGGAAGGATGAAGTTTAGAACAAAGAGTTAAGAAGCCAGTCCCGCCATCAGCCTCACTGTCCCCACTGCCACCACAAAAAGCAGTGGAAACAGAGACTGATTCTGGGAAATTAGACCTGGCCATGAGATTTATGCAGGACCTGAGGAGAACCACTGAAACTGGTAACAATAAAAAGCTGAGAGTGATGTGGTACACTAGACTTCAGCCAGTGAGGGCTGAGCATGGAAAAATAGAGGGGAGAGACAAATGTGGATCTCATACCTACGGCCCTGCCCGTTAACTCGTCGGTAAACTCTGCAGCAACTGCTTTTTCTGCAGCTTCTGGACATCAGTGTCTTTTTAATTTTTTTCATGCAGCCTCAGCACTGTGGCATGCTTGGCTGATGCCTTCAAAGCATGCCTAACAAGCACAAAGGGCAATAAACTTAAAGACCAGTACCTATATTGGGCCACTCATTCCAGCTCTGTTGGAGCTCATAGGCATTAGTCTGGGCCAGGATTGACTATGCATCAAATTTATTTTAAATTAGAGCTTCTGGTTTTGCAGAAACTTTTTTATTGCCCCAAGTAAGAAGAGGGATGGAACAGTGTTCCACCTTTCCAACATAAACCTCTGCTGGGCAAAGCCCACTGTGTGCTGGCTGCACAATCCTCCTGCGGCTCTTCCTGTTCAGCTATTTAGTTTGATTGCCATTGGCCAACATTGAAGCCTGGTGTTTTAAGCTGCTGCAAATTGGTGCAGCTCTACTGAAATGAGGTTTTCAGCCTGTGGTCTGTCAATCCCTGAGTCTCTGTGAACTGCTCCTAAAAAATCTGCAGAAGGTAACTGAGAAAAGCAAACCCTAATGTTCTGTATTGCCAATACATGGGACTTCCTCCACTAGGCCATTTTGGGGATGCCAAAAAATGAAAATGACTGAAGATCATGAAAACAGTACCGTTTGGAACTAGTTGAGGGTCTATTTCTGTCTGTTCATTGAATAAAAAATTAGTTTTGAGGAGGTGATCAGGGTAGAGTAAGAAAATGCTACAGCTTAAGCTCAAAGTTCTGTGTGATTTTTGAAAACAGACTAAAATGCTGTCACATATACCATGTATCTGTTTGTAAGCTAGCCTGGTTGAATAGCTGGAGATAGCAAAATGCAACTACAATCGTTGGAGTATGATATTTGGGAAAACTCTTGTTCTAAATATTTCTTCAAAAAACCTACACCCATCTCTCCTAAATTAAAAAATGAACATTTGATGTAATGTTTTAATATACTTTCATGTAACATAACCTCAACGAGAAAAATAATATACATATAGCCTCTTAATAACTTCAAAGCAGTGAAAGATCTTTCATTCTTTTCCAATAGTGTCACAGTAATTTTTCTTTTCCTGAGTTCTAAGAGTTTTGTATATTATATAAGCAGGCACAAATATGTTCTTTGCAGTATTTTATTTATTCTTCTCTTAGAAGTGGATAGAAGATACATATGCTGTTTTACAAAGGATTTTGAGACTTAGCGTTGTCCTGCAGAGCAAGAAAATATTCAGAAAGAAAATTCAGGATTCCTGAAGGCAACAGTTTTCCTTCCAGATGTCTAAGCATCTGGAGACTGTCACAAATATTCTTGTGTTTCTTCTTAATTGTAATTTTAAAATCTTACTTGATTCTGTAAAGCATTTTGATTTTACAGATCTGCAAGTTTCAGTGGAATATGGCTCCATACAAACTTTTTTAAACAGTTCTATTTCACAGCATTACGACTGTAGCACAGGCAGCTGGGAGAGATTTGGAGCTAGAGCCAGATACCTAACAAAGGTTTCAGCTGTTTGGATCTGTAGTCTAAATTCTGTTTCTGATCAAACTCAGATTATTCTTCTGATGTTCTCTAGCACCCTGAGAAGAAAAAATAAAATTTCTTTCAGCAGAAGTTTCGCAATTAAGCCATCCTTGCTAGACCCAAGCAAGTTCCAGTGACTGCACTGAACTACATGCATGCAAGCAGCATTCAGCCTCCTGTGTGGAAGTGATGCTGCTTTCCTGGATCTGCATGTTCTCCCTCCCTTAGCTGGCACTGGGCTACAAGTCCCTGCTTTGTGACTTGCCCTGAACTTTTCTATTCTCAGACTTCAGAGAGTGTAACCAGTCATTAATAAATAAATACAGTTTTTTAAAAAGCAGCTGTAACCCTACACAACTAGCAGAACCTGATGTGCTCCACTAGACAAAGGAAAAGCAAGTGAGGCTGCTGCAAAGGGAAAACCATTTTGTCTCTGTGATTCCACGTATGTTCTGTCTTTAACCTTTCCCCCCTCTGAATATTTGCCACGTGCAAATGACACGCGTTTTATATGGATCTAAACCATGCTGTGTTTTTATATAGATTACCTATGAGTAGTGAGTACAGCCTGTGATGAAAAGCAGAGGTTTCTGTTACTTCATATCAATATATGATCTCAGCAGTATCGAAAACATATGCTACTTACCATACCATTTGCATGTGCATTCCTATGTTTTTGTTCCACTTGGGTTATCTTAGAGCCTTAGGGCCTACCCTATTTGCACATGTTTGAATTAGATGGATGCAAAACCACCATACAAAAATATAATTGTGGAGGAGAGGAAGGGGGACACTTCAGAAATGTGGATTATTTTCCTCTTTTCCTGTCAGTTCTGTGTCTGCATCTGCATTTATATGCATATGTTGCTGTCACATGTTTACCTAAATTTACTTTCAGGACAAACAGTCCTGAAGCTGCATCTTGCAGCACCATTTAAGGCAATTCAGAACAGGAAATATAAGACTCTTCTCCCATTTGACATACAGGTAGGGATTCCTGTTTTCTTATTCCCTTTATTCAAGCTTTTCCACTGTCATATGTGCACCTACAAGCAATTTTCCCCATTACTAACTGGGCCAGTGGTGTGTGCATGAATATTGACTCTGGAGGTTACGGTGAGGCAAACCCATGGTATTTTCTCTTTATGGAGCAGATGCATTGGCAGTTCATAAGTTATTCATGCTCGTTGCCCTCAGGGATCCATTCATATAAGCTAAAGAGATGTATTGGGTGCCTGACTATCTCTTATGCCTGCCTATCAGATGGCCCTCATAGCCATAATCGTATCCCAATTTATACTGTCTTCATTGCAATGTGCTTTTGAGGAAGAGAATTGCAACTGTTTCCAGTTTTCTCAGGGCAAAAAGGGCCCTGGGGGACTTGAGCTGGTTTCCCCATGTCTCAAGAAGTTAATCCTGGCTCTCTGAAATCCCAAACTAACTCTGTTGTCTGTTGGGCCCCTGTTACCCTCTCTGCCAGGGTGTGTGAAATCTCCTGTCAAACACTTAAGCAGCAGAAATTGGCAGATCCCAGCTTGGCTGTTGCAATGCCAGCTCTAAGCATCGACCTTGTCATTAGACACCAGTTCTTTTCTTAGTGGAAGATCCTGTGCTCAGTATGTTCCACTCAGCTTTTGCCAGCACTCTGCAGGGAGGAATGGGTCACAGGTTTTGACATTTCCATCACTGGACAGAGCTATGGATATAAATTCTTTTGGTCCATTTGGTTTGGTTTGGTATGCATTTTGTAACAGATTGAAAACATTATGCAAAACAAATGCATGCTTGGGTGCCTTCTTAAGGCCTGTTTAGAGTTGTGTGCATCATTCCTTGTGCTTTGTTTACTGATGGATTTGCCTGCTTTTCTATATCAGCTGTGGATGTCCAGCTTCCAATTTGTATGGAGCCAGAGATGCACTAGTTATCTCTGAGCCTAGTTTTCCTGTGGAAAAACTCCAGGGAAAGTTGTGGATGCACTGTTGAATTAATCAGGAGGAGGAAATGTTCTTGGAAGAAGCAGAACTTCCTTTCATGCAGGATAAGACATGGCCAGATGCCAAGGGTGGGGAATAGGGACACGATTAAAGATCTAGATAAAGAAGGAAGTGCTTTTCCCTGCAAAGATGATGCATTTTCCTAAAATTTGATTTCCTACATTGCTAGGAAAGCAAATTGTTCCACCCTTGTTTTTTTTTTTTTGGCTTTATCTTCTGCTTCAGTTGCAAATTTTCCCTCTTACTCAGCAGACCAACTAGTAGAAACAAAATTTCCTTCCTCTTTGAAGCTTGCAGATGCTCAGATCAGGAAAGGGCAAACGGAGGAAGAGACCAGGCCATGCCCATTTTTGGCTGCAATTTATCCCCTCAGGCATCAAAGACAGAGGGGAACACCATGGTCCTTTCCAGCCTTATTCTCAGTATTACACCACTGACGTCATCAGAATTTGTTCCACACTCAACTTTAGCCTCATCAGCGTTATTTGCTGCAGATCTATAATTAGCAGAGGTACATATGTGCGTGTACACACTCACAGAGAGGGATTTATGGAGACAGTAGTGTGTTTCATTACTGCAATCACTACCAGGTGTTTAAGTGTAATAGGGTTACAGACAGCTTGATATTTATACAACAGCAGGACATGAGTTCTCACCCTCCATGTAAATCCTTTTGACTTTGTAACTGCATGACCATGCATCTAATGGCGCTGTCTTTCCCACCCGACCCCCACAGCCTTGCTCTCGCTGCCTGCATGGATATATTTCCTTTCATTTCCATGCAGAGTGTGTCACCATTTCATAACTCGGTAAATCAGCTCACTCTTTTGATTCCTCCCACCAGTGCAGCTGTACATCAGAGCAGAGCCCTGTGTCCCTCTGCGTGGGATGCCAGCTGTGGCAAATGAACAAGGAAACCACCAGAGTTCTGCACTTCTATTTTCTTAGCTTCTATGTAAAAACATATATATGAGGGGGTTTTTCACCATGCAGACATCCGCCGGTGCTAGCATTGTTTTCATTGATTGCTGCCGCTGGAGCTCTGGAGGCAGCAGTACTGATCCATATGGAAACAAGGTTTCCATAAATCTGTCAGACTTGAATTCTCTTGCAGAGCCCCATCCGGTTGCTTGCTCCTATTTTCTTTTCTGTGTTTTCAATTCCTGATTGAGTCAAGTTCAAAGAAGCAACTTATTTGGCAGTGCCCTTGAAATAAAGGTCTGGTCTAATTGTGCCTTGGGAAGCCTGGGAACATAAGGCTTCCTCATGCATTCAGAAAAAGTATATTCGCAGGTACATGTGCATCTGCTGTCCCACGTCCTCTGGCACACTCGGGATAGAGCTCTCCCACATGCCTCTTTTTAGCATGTGGGGGCTGAGTGCTTTTCAAAGCCAGGGATTAGACTCTTTCTTCTGTTAAGGAGTGGCTATTAGCATTTGATGCCTTCTGTCCTGCCTGCTGCTTTTATGCTCCATTGGCGCTGTTTCAGAAATGACATTATCATGGGATTGAGCAGCACGAGGGATTGCAAAGCAGCAGCAGAGTCTTTCCCCTCCAGGTCAGGAGTTCATCACTGACCTGGACTAATACTGGTCAACTTCATTAGCATCTGAAATGAGTTAGGGATCTCCTTTCTAGTTCCTATCAAACAGATATCTCATGGCACCCAGTACAAAATTTTGTTTTACCAAACATTCTCTCGGGGTGCTGCAAAGACACCCGCAGCTAGAAAGTGTCCTTTCAGTGATGGTGTCAGGGCAGAGTGGCCAGGCAGTGTGAGCATAATATGCATAGTATGCAGATGTGTTCCCCACCATTGCCCCTCTCTATCTGTCACCAGTATCAAAGTTAACTTGCATGGCCTTGGGCTACAAGGGACATGATGAAGAGCGGGAGACTGTGAGAGACTGAGAGGGTTGTTCTTAAGCAGAACCATTTGCAAGTAAACTAAAATGTCTGCTCTCAATAAAGGCTTCAGACTTTCACCGCCCATTCCCGTGTTTCTGTGGAAGGTTATCACAGTGAATCAGAAAGAAATTATGCTAATTCGTTGTCACCTTTGGGGATCAGAAGATGGCATGGCGATAAAATCAAAAAAGATTTTTTTTCGTCATCTGGAGTAAACCGCGTGAAAGAAAATTTGCTTTCCATATGATACAAGATGCTACATAGATACCACATGCCTGACCTGCTCTAAAACCATCTGTCATCAGCTCTAGGCAGCACCCATTTGTCTCGGTGGAAGATCTCCTCTGGTTGGCTTAATGGTCTGTCTGTTTATATTCATAAGCCTACACAGTGCTGCAGCTGGCTTAAACAGCTTATTAGTATTGTTTACTGGATTTTGTTGTTTAATCAGAAATACTGATAAGCAATCTAAAAATTAGTGGCTTTTCAAAGGCTTTCACATAAGAGTGGCATTGGCATGGAAGTACAAAATCAAGTCTTGCGAAGATGCAGCTGAAGGCTCTGTCCTTTGCTCCTCCCCTTATCTTTGTATTTTTCCCCTCAGGAATGCAGGGAAATTTTCCCCCTCAGAGCAGCCTTTGAGTTCTTCAGCTGTGGTCGGTTTATTATAGGACCTTTTTTGTGCCTAAGGAGGCTTGCTCATATAATTTCTACAGAGAACTAATATTTCAGGTTCTCTTCTCCTCTGGCAACCATCAGGGTGTTTAAAACACTGCATCCTACTGGGGCTCATCCCTACAGCTTTTCTGTCCCCTCCTCTTCTCTCCAGTACTCAACACTGAACCTAGAACCAGGCTTGCTCCATGGTCTGTGTTCATGGAGGTTACCGTGTCTGTGCATGGGGACCTACCAGCTACAATCTGTGCTGAAACCTGTCTCTCAGTATCAATCAGCTGTTGGGAGACCTTGAGGAGCCGCTGGGCAGCCACGAGAGCAACCACATTATTAATTCCTGGCACACAAGAAGGAAAGGCGTGGAAGAAACCCAAAGGCTTTCTTAGGGCTCTGTCACACATGGCCACACATGGTATTGCTACCCGGCAACACCATGGCTGTTTGGCTTCCCCTTGCCTTTTTCTGTAATGCTGTCCCCATGTGCAAGTATTTGCCTCACTCCTTAGTTGCCATGCTACTGTTCGTTCCCTTTTAATCCTCATTAAAGAGTCACATTCTCCTGTGATTTCCTCAGGAAATGGAACAAACTTGAGTAAGTTCTTGAGTCCTCTGCCCACCCCCTTCCCTTTCGTATTCTGCACGTCTGCCTATTAGATTATAAGTGATTTGTAGAGAGGCTTAGCTTTAGCGGGAGCATTGTACATGGTCAACTTCATTGTTGTCAGTAAATGCGTACTTTACCTGGGCTTCTTGCTTTCTTCTTTTCCTTTTAAAAATGAAAAATCCCTTGAAGCTCTAAAATAAAACTACAAATCCACAAAGGTTTAACTGCAGTGCCTTAAACAGGTGCTTTATCCACTGTTCTCTTTGAAATGTGGATTCTAGCTTTTGTGACAATCTAACAGCGATGCTTTGTCCACTAGAGAAAGCCTAATTGCTCCCCATGATGGCAAATAAATCCGTGGAGATTTTCAAGTTAAAATTTGGATTTCAGACTAGCTGCATTGTACGATGCACAGCACTATCTCCACATCACAGATTCAAATGCACTACCAATTTCCTGGAAAAGCAATGTGTTTTCTCTTTTTATTAGTATTTATTTATTTGTTTGTTTGTTTTATCTAACTTCGGTACTTGTCAAAAGAACATTTGTTGGTCCAAAATAGAAATCAAATACTCTACACTGTGAGAAATTAGTTGGGGCAGCACTGTGAGAAGTTGGTCTGACCAGAGGGGAGAGGTCAGGTTATTCATCTGGGCATTAATCTTGATATTGGAATATGAAGAGATCTTCAGGCATTTCAGCAAGACTTAGGATTAGCTCCTGAGAGGTCTGGAAATCAGCCTTATCTCTACTTGTCTAAGTTCCCCATATGAACAGTTTGCTTTTCCCAGCATAAAATAGACAGTGTTCCACTGTGGAAAATCAGGCTTTGCACTGAGGCAATGCTTTATTTTAAAGAATTCCCAGATGTTGTTGGTTTAGGGTCATTTTGAAATTCTCTATGATAGCAAAGCAGCTTGTGAAAGAATATTTAGACAGTACAGGTTTATCTTGAAGCTAAATAGGCATGAGGAAGCATCTCACCATTAGGCTGTCTCACACCACTCAAGGCAACCAAACCTAAAGCAGAGACAGGGCAGCCTGGAGACCTGGGCTCCCCTTCACTCTGCAGTGGAACTGAGGTGACAATGGCCTCAGATTACATCAAGGGAATTTTGAATTGGATATTAGGAAAAATTTCTTCACTGAAAGGGTTGTCAAGCATTGAAACAGGCTACCCAGGCTGAGTGGTTGAGTCACCATCCCTGGAGGGATTTAAAAGATATTTAGATGTTGCACTTGGAGACATGGTTCTCTCTGTGCATCAGCAACTTTACATCATTTCCAAAGAAGGTGAGAGGGTGATGGTCACTGTGGGTTGGGGTCTTACCCTGAATCTGTGCAGAGCTCATTCAGAATTCAGCGTGCTGTGAATTTTTACATGAATAAATTTGGCTTTGTTGCCAAGTTGATGGACATCACCCACACATCCTGTCATTGTTTTGGAGCAAGTGCATAGGCTGGCATGCTGAAGGAATGCTGTATGTCCAGTTTGTTGAGGTGCCCGGAGTGTTAAAGGGCTGACATGAAGAAAGCTTTCTCTGCTAATGGATCAGGATTTTTATAGGCAGAAGGGATATGCCATTGTTGGAGTAGTAAATCTGTAATGACAGACGTTCGTTCTATATTTGTGAGTGACCTGATTTGGCATGCATGCAGTTCTTTCTCCTGACAATAATGGAAACATGGTGTGAGACAGACAGAGAAATAAAGCTGTGGTTAAAGTGAAGCTATACCTTTATAAACGTTTTGATTTAAAGTATTTGCTCCACTTAATTTCTTGCCTTGTTTAAAAAAAAATAAAAGCAGCCCCTATTTGAATAGTCTTTGTAAAGCTTTCAGCTCTCCTCCTCCTTGTTTTTCCTCCTCCCTCACCTCCCTCCTAAGCTGAAGAGATGAGTGTAAGACATCTGTCAAAGCTGTGGTAGCATATTCCTGCTGCTCCGTGAGGACCCCAGGAATCTGTCAGAGCATCCCTGGCTGCTGCAGTCCTGTCGCTGGGTGATGACTGCCCCAGAAGGTGAGAGTCAGGCACAGCTGGGACACAGACCACTTTGTCACAATGTTAATTTGTCCCTGAATGGAGGGAGGGGAAGGAGAGGTTTCATTATGGAAAGAGAGTTTTGAGGGGAAGACACCAGAAAGTTTAGGAAATATTAACAGAGGCTGTTGTGCCCTTAAAGAGCCCCTGCTTTCTGCTGCAAATTTCTTCCTCCCTCCTTCAGGAAAAATTCCTAAACTGCTTTGGCTCAGTACCAACTATTCCTTTGGCCTCCCAGCCAGAAAAGCTTGCTGAGGATGGAGAAATAGCCATACACAATGGTTTTGAGAACTAATAACACATGCATGCAGTCCAGCCTTGAATTATATGAAATATGGTGCATAGCTTTCAATCCTGTTTTGTCAGAGGCCTTGGCTTAAAAGACTTCCAGTCCCTCTCCTGCCTCTCTTCCCCCTCAAAAATAAAATAAATCCTACACATTTTCTCCCAGCTTCCAGCATGTGTGACCGTAATTGTGTCTCAGATGCTGGCAGAGTGCCCGACCTGTCAGCCTCACATGGGAATGAGGAAGGATGCCTGCTGGATCAGCTTAGCTGGGAGGGGATGTGGGGGCCAGAGGCTGGGACACTTGCTCCCACGGCCCCACAGAGGACTGGGAGGGCATGGTGCTGCCCCTCTCCTGGGATGCACATGGCAGGTCAGGATCTGCTGCTTCCTTCTGGGGGATCTGCCTGGGGCCAGTGGGTATAACGGAGAGCAATTAGTTAAATCAAGGGGCCAGCCACAAATGAACTAATTACATTGGTGCATTGTACTCCAGCAGCTTGTAATTCTTCTGCCCTGTGTTAGTACAGATGGGTCCTCCCTCGGTAAATGAAGACACTCCATGTGTTAGTCATGCTGCTGGATCAAGGAAAGTGTGGGACTGAGCTAGATGGACCTGTTCAGTACCTGGCCCTTTTTGTATGGTCTCTAGCATGGTTATTTACCTTAGTTAAAATACACAAAGGTGTGGATCACACAGCTCTCCAGAGAGGATAACTCTTGCAAGTTGTGTGGTGCCTGGGGGAACAGTTATGTCTCCTGATTATGACCCATAGGAACTGATGTGATACAAAAATCAATTGAATTCTGGAGGAGCTTACTATTAAAAGACAACTTGTGGAATTGCTTGAAATAATTTGACAAAAGCACAATTCTGGAGAATCTATCAGAGATAACAACTAGATATACCAGTGGGGGTAGCATCATCCTCCAGTTCTTAAGAAACTCAGTCTCAATAGAAAAGGCTTTCAGGAGGCTTATGCTGTGATCAACAGTGAAATAATTAGTTGTTGTTATCATTAAGCATTGGTTCCCCACAACATGAGCCACCAAGTGAGCATTAGTGAGCTCTTACTTCTTGGTACTTAAGCCATCTCTTGCATGCACTGCCGTGGCAGAAGCATATTTCCCTCTGGACTGTCCTCCAAAAGCAGGTTCAGTATGAGAGTTGTGGATGCAGTGTGATGCCATGGCTGGAAGGGAGAGCATGAGCAAGGACCCACAGCGTGACACATCACAGTGTGATGAGTGTGCCAAAAGACAAATAGCAGGAGAGGTTCTGGAGCTCTGCTGGGGACTCCAAGCCCTTGTTCTCACACTCAAAACTTCCAGACAACGAAGACTCAATTGCTTTTTCCTGCCCCTGCAAAGAAGATGAGTGTTCAGCTCCACAGCAGAATAATGTTATCAGTGGACATTTCATCGCTGGCATTTTGCCGTAGTTTACTGTGGATGTGGTAGATACTGAGTGTACACAAGGACACTGTTATGCCAGACACTTTTAAAACACCAGTAGCCTGAAGATCTTGCATCCTAAAGGAGCATCCTTTTCCCCAAGGCCAGCCAAGCAGTGGAAGAACTTGCTCACAGAGGCTATCCATTCTCCATCTTTGGAGGTCCTCAGGGCCAGACTGGACAAATCCCTGGGCAAACTGATCTGATGCCATTGATGGCCATGACTCAACAAGTGGTTAGACCAGGGGCCTCATAGGTTCCTTCACCCTGAATTATGATCCTGTGATCTTTACCTGGGGTTGTTGGTGTTTTTGTGGAACACACAAACACTGTGCCCTATCTGCAGGCAGATACCTGCCTACAAACTAACTCAGGGGCCTTCTGAAGGAACTATTATGCATATGGATGTAGACAGTCTTAGTTTCTTCTCACCTGCATCTTAATGATTGGAGCAGTTCAACATTAATTGGAAATATTTCTAAGAAGTATTATTTGTTAGCTGTTTGGTACATTTTCCTTAAGCTCATTAAGTAATTACTCACTGTTCTGTCACTCCTTTGACAGAGGCTGAGTACAAAAAAGCACTTTTATTTTTCCCTCTGGTGCTAAGTACATATTTGCACAGCCTTTTTTGTTTTATCTGATGATGTTTTTTTGTTTCCTCACAAATGGACACTTCCTTCACTCTTCACCCATCTTGCTCCTCACTCTCCCTGCCCCCCCACATGCCTTCAGTGCCAGGATGGCAGCTTTAAGAGTGCTGGTAGTCCTTTGGCTGTTGCAAATCAAGGACTTTAATCACAGCATGATGATGATGATATTGATGGTGTTTGCTAATTTTTTAAAAAATAAAAATGTTAAAAATTTATCTTTTGGCGGAGGGGTTACAGATTAATGTGTGGCAATTTGAATATGTGCTAATAATTTTTGCATTTGGAATGCTTAATTGATAAAGATTATGTGGATAAAGATCTATAATTAACTGATAAATATTAAAACATTAACAGATAAAGATTTATATTGTTCCTGAGAAAAACGATAAGAGTTTCTTCTCTGCTACACTCTTTTAAGAAGCGATAAAGGAAGAAAAATAAGAATATGGCATTTAGTGCAGCTTAAATATAACTTGCTTTATTGTGCTATTGCTGAACTGAGGTAATTAAACTTTGTACAAAGTTTCAAAAATTATTTTTGAAAGAGACAGAAGTTAATTTCAGCCCAATTGTTATACTTTAATTTTGGGACCTAGAATTCCCATGATCAAGGATCAAAGCAGACAGACAGTTTTCCTTCATCTGGAAATCAGCAGACACCACAGCTTGCATAACAAAAGATCAGAGACTAGAGGCTGTGCAGTCTGTCTTCATGAGACTAAAAATTTGCTCACATATGAGGAAGTCCATCAAAGCTTGTCTAACAGTTGTATGTGACAGGAAATGCACTAATTTTGTAGTCAGAGTGGTTAAACAGATTTTCCTACCAAATCAAAAGTATAAGGAAAATTAGATCCAAATCCACCCACCTGTGGGACTTCAGTGAAAACACCCCTCCCGACTCTGCACCTGGGAACAGTCTGCCAGACCTGCAGACCTCACTCCTGCTGATCCCACCCTGGACTCACCGGATTTTGCTGCAACTCTGCTAAGGAGGCTGCAGCCCTTGACTTCAACAGGCTCACTGCTATCTGTTTGCTCTCAGTGGCACACTGAACCTTCCTTATTATTATGCCAGTTCCAAATCCATCCCACATTTTAAAATGCATCTTGTGTGCCACTGTTTTCAACCACTGTTTTCTTTTTCTCAGTTTTTTAAAAAGGCTATTCAGTACAGATGTCTTGAATTAGTACTCCTGCAGAACAATGCTCAGGTGTAACCATCAGTACAGTCCTAATGATGTTGCTCCTTTAGCCTCTGTGCTCTATGTATTTGCAATGTAGAATTTATTTATGATCACTTCACCCAGTGGAAAGGGTGAGCAATTATTAGTAATGTACAGACTATTTACAAGATTTTCTTTTCATTGTGATAATCTACTCCTCAGCCAAGGCTTTTGCATTCATCCAGGTGAGTACAGTATCTCTCGATAGTTGTGTTTCAACATTAAATTAATGCCTTTTTATTTCTACATGTCTGAGTCTTGAATCAACTACACTGCTTGTGGAATATCAGTGAAACCCCCAGGGTCTCAGATTTTTTTTTTAAAAGGGAGGACATCTCTCCTCCCCACCAGCACCTGTGTTTTGTAAGGAAACAAGACTGTCTCATTAGCACAGAACCAGTGTGGTTTCAACATACCAGGATGTGCTGCTACCAATCCTTTATCCTCCCAGAAGGGCAGTTAAGCATTGGCATGACCCACCCAGGAAGGTGATGGAATCACCATCCCTGGAAGTCTCCAAGAAATGACTGGATGTGGAACTTACTGCTATGGTTAAGTTGGCATGGTGGTGTTCAGTCAGAGGTTGGAATCCATGATCTTGGAGGCCTTTTCCAACATTAATGGTTCTGTGATTCTATGACTGGCTACATCCAGTCTTTCATGTGTTAACAGCTATCACCATCCTCACCAATTCCCTTTCCCATCGCAGCTCTGCCTGGGAAGGCTGGCAGTATTCAGGAAAATGGCTGTGGCAGGTCCTAGCTCTTCCTGAAGGCATCTCTGGTGATTTCTAACAGTGTGATGGGGTATGTCTGTGCCACTGGTCTCTCTGACTTCAGGCTCACCTGCAAAGAACAGGACCCTTCTGACATGACCAGAACAAATGGAGGTGATAATTCTGTGATCACATCCAACATAGTCAAAACCAGTGTCCCAGCATATCTGAACATACAACATGGGCACCCTTCCCCTGGAATTTTGTCTCTCTACTGTCGAAGAAGCACAACTCAAACTCCTTTGATTTTATTTCTTAAAGCAAAAAAAAAAAAAAA
>VZDJ01007755.1:58844476-58889137 GCA_008694505.1 Cyanoderma ruficeps
AAAAAAAAAAAAAAAGTCTGCTTGCCTTAAAGCATTATTGTGGTATGACTAATTTAACCTAGTTTTTTTTGGTTTTTTTTTAATTCTTGGTAACTAACTGGATGATTAATTTTATTAAGAAATCAGGCAGCTACATTACCTTTGATCTCCCTGCCTGTGCTTCAAAACAATAACCTATTTGGGCACACTTAAGTTTAACTTTCCTGGCACCACTGGCTAGAGTCACTTTGGTTGGAGAAATGGCTTTAGGAAATACTGTTTTTAAAAAAAAAGAAAAAAGATCCGTCATACTGCTCTGCTAATTACATTTGCCATATTAGTGGCACAGACTGTTCATTTTCAGGCTCTGTTGGAAAGATTACCCAGAGAGGTGTTATCCTCTCAGTACAGTGTCAGATGTCACCCTGTGGGATATTAAAGCCAAGTCAAGATTGTGCTGAAAAATATATTTTTTTCCTTCTGTACAGTAACACGTACAGCTCTAGACTGCATTAAAAGAAATCCTTTTGCAGAAGAAATGTTAATGTGGGCTGCCAAATGGGAAAGATTTTCCGTAGTTCACTGTTAATGTAAGACCTCAGCTCTTGTGGTACATGCTGTCCTCTAATGAACAGCTCCTTAATGAGAGCAGAGAATCAGGGTTTCACATCTAGACGAATGACAGTAAAGTTTTGAAGGTGTTGTTTCTGTTTTTCTTTCTTACTCTTTATAATACAAGCACTAATTGGCCTTAAATAAATGTGAGTAGGACACAATAGATTTATGATATTTTTTGTGAAGGAAAACCAGATCTCAGGCATTCAGAGAAACAGACTGCCCTTTTATGAGGTAATTATGATTTAGTGTTTACTCTCTCCCTGTTGAGTTTGTGGGTTGCCTTTAAAGTGGCTCTGCGATGAATGTCAGAAGTGGAATTTACCTTTTCAACATGTAAAATGCAGAAGACATATATTACTTTTGTGAGTAATATTTCTTCTCTGCTGCTACATTAGTTAGGTTTTTTCCTGAAAAAACACCTATAAATTATCCTCAGTGGGCAGGTTGCTGTATCATCAGAAAATGGTTGTTCTGGAAGAGCATGGGGAAGTTTCTAAAAGTTCAGGTATCTCTTCTAGTAGTAGCAATACTCCTCCAAGCCCCACTTCAGTCCTTCGGTTGGAAATCAAGTTTTATTTGATTTAAAAGGATGTAAATTAAATCTGAAAGGTGACACCATCACACAGGCTTGCCTTTAGCTTTGTTTCTTGTTTTGGGAGAAGACCTGGGAGCAGACTCCTTTTGGGGTTTAATTTCACAAGGCTGTGACCTAGCTCCAGGATTTCAGTGGGAGCTCATTCTGCCACAGAGTACTGGCTCAGAAACCTTGTTCTGTAAGCACAGCTGAACAGTTTGCTACCAGCTCTCAAGCTGACTTTTTCCAGAGGTCCTAGGAAATGAGGCATACCTCTCCCTCTTGCACTCTCTGCTCTTTGTTCATTGAATCATCCTGCACATTCTGCAACCCAGCTGAATGGCATGCAGAAACTGTGTGCTCAGCAAACCCAGCACCTCACTCCTGTCTGAACAGCTCTCACAGACATCCTACCAAAAAATGGTCTCCTCATTGCTAATTTCATACCTCCATTATTTATTTTTTAAGTTCTTTCCCTCCCTTCCCTGACACCAAACTCAGAAACATTGGGTAGGTTTTAGGAATGGTTTAGGGGAAAAAAACCCCCAAACAATGAAAAAGATAGAAGTTGCAAATAATTGCAATAGCATGGCAATGCCCAACATACTTCAGCTGCAGGGTAAGGTGGATGGTGGGCTACCTGTGAATTTGACAGAGCTGCAGGAGTTCAAGCCATGTGTTCATGCAGTCTAGGAGATTTACTCTACAGTCTTCCAGCACACAACAGGTCTGCATCCAAAGAGTTGTGGCCAGCAGGCTGAGGGAGGTGATTCTCCCACTCTCTAATCTCATGAGACCCCACTTGCAGTGCTACATCTATCTCTGGGATCCCCAACACAGGAAGGACACTGACCTGCTGGAGCGTTTCCAGAGGAGGGCCACAAGAATGATCAGAGGTCTAGAGCACCCCTTCTATGAAGACAGGCTGAGACAGCTGAGGTTGTTCAGCCTGAAGAAGAAAAGGCTCCAGGGAATCTTTAGAGCAGCCTCCCATTACATTAAAGGGGACTTTTTACAAGGGCATGTAGTGACAGGACAAGGGATAATGGCTTCAAACTGAAAGAGGGTGGGTTTAGATTAGATAGCAAGAAGAAATTCTTCACTATGAGAGTGCTGAGAGACTGGCACAGGCTGCCCAGAGAGGTTGTGGATGCCCCATCTCTGGAAGTACTCAAGGTCAGTGAAAGTCTTCCTGCTCATGGCATGGGAGTTGGAACAAGATGAACTTTAAGGTCCCTTCCGACCCAAACCATTCTACATTTCTATGATCTCCAAAAGCCCAGGGGCATTGAGAAGGTGTGTTTAAACCCTGAGGGAATGTATTAATAAAAATTCCAGAAAATCTATCACCCTCAGAAACAAAGGGAGATATACAAAGAATGCAGACAAGTGGTGAACCTGCATTAGCTCTTGATTGTGCATAGCAGAGGATGAATCTAACAAGGATCAATAAACTAAAACACTGACTCATTAAAACCCAGCATAAAATTCAAGTGGCTTATCCAGGAAGATGACTGATGGAAGACATTGATTAAAAAAATATGCTCAGTGCATATGGAGGATGAAAATTGGAGCTTTCTCCCACTGTACTCTGGTAGTATTTGGCAGAAGCAATTTGAAATTTACACGGCATTGCTACAAACAACAGTGCGTGGTCAATAGAGCTGAAGGAGGACTCTTGGAAACCCACACCACAAAGAACACTTATCCCTTCAGGAGAGGCAGGTGGGACTCAAGGGTGCAAAGCACAGCCCAGTTTATGTATTTTAGGGCGATGCTGCTGACTCCCGCCCACAAAACCTGGGGGTGTTGCAGGCCTACATGGCCTACGTGGGCCACAGGTTCACTAGCTCTCAAATTAAAGGGCAAGGGTGGTTTCCAGCATTTTCAGTATTACAAGCCTTGGTGATCCTTGGGAACACACTTATCCATTCATCTCACTCAGGTGATTTGCATCCACACGCTCAAGTTGCGTCTTCGCCACCACCGCAGTTGTGCAAGCACCAGCCCGAGGAATGATTACTAATTCTAAAATGTTTTATTTACGACAAACAATGATGCAATTACTTGGCACGATGGACAAGGCAAACAGGACACCAGTCAAGCAAGTTTTTGGAAGAGTTTCAACATCTGATGTGTCTTGGAAAACATTCTTGCTGCATGAGACTTGATAACTAGTAGGACAATTAATGGTGTTTGGAAAGTCATGCGGAAGGAGCACACTCGCAGATCTGGAGGGTCTGAGGAAGAAGGTGATGGTACAGATCAAAGAAAAAGTCTTGGATGAAAACTGCATTTGATGAAAGAAAAGAGATGTCTATTTAAGAGTTACCTCAGCCTGAACCCACTGAAGAAGGCAGAAGAAGAGAGAAGGTGTTACAAATGTGGAATGACAGTGAAAAGTTAAAGATCTTTCTAAATTGTTTAGAAGATCCATAGCTAATTCTCTTTAGAAACAGATCTGAACATAAAATGAAACTTGAATATAAAGATTACCAATGTTATTGCAGTTCATCAAGAAATGTAAAAACACAAAAACCAAACAAAGTCATTGACTACATTGGGGTTTTTTTAGGAACCCATGGACTCACTGGATTTCCTTTCCTGTTTTAAGTGGAATTCAACCTGAAACTATTTTGTTTCCCTGTTCCTACACCATCTGTGCCTGATGATGACCCAGATGAACCTTTATTGCCATCCTACATCAGCACTCAGTAGTTTTAATGATATCTTTCCCATCTGTCTGCAATATGTGTGTACATTACATTTCTTTCAGGTACCTTATTACTACCCTATATTTATTCTTATGTCATTTCATCGGCTTATAATTAACCATTGTGTTCATACTATCTTTTATTTCAATATATTTCTATGGTGATAAATGTGTATGGGATGCATTAGGGAGTCTGGTGAAAGGGGTTGAAATATATTTCCCTTACTTCCTGTGGAAATAACAGTTTGCAAATGGTGGCTTTGCTATTACGGATTTCCCTTAAGAAGGTGTGTTTGTGGATCAGTAAGGGGGCTGGGGGAGAGTGTTCTGTCCTAATCCCAGCACAACCCTCCCTTACCGAGCATTCTCACTCACCTCTTTCTGGTAAACTATAATTATTTTAAATTTCTGGAAATATTGACGCTGTGGGAGAAAGAAAGATCTCATGTGCTTTTCCTGTCTCCTTCCCTATTTGGATGGGAGGGGAGAAAACTGAAAGCTACAGTAGTTACTTGTTTTTAAAAAAAACCCTTTTATTTATTTCCTGAACAGTGTGTATTGTATTCTGTAGACTTAGCAAGTGCTGTATAAAATAGCACACTAATGTAGTTCAGGGTATTTTTGGTTACCAAAATAAGGGAAGGGCAAGTAAAATCCTCAAAATAGAAGGCATTATGGGTTCATAAATAAAAAAAAAGAGCAAGAATACTTTATAGAAAGCTAATAATGCAGCCACTGTAAACCCTCAGGTTTCTGTAGAAAAATTCTGGAAAATCAGGATGGTGTTCACAGGTGCCTCTGTGCACTTTTGTGTGTTATTAACATTGTAGTTAGTGTAGTGTCATATTAAGAATCAGCATCTGTGTCATACAGGAATTGGAATGACAATATAACAGGGTTTTGAAAAAAAGTGACTCAATTTGATGTGGTAACCATAAAAAATAATAATTGAACATGCAGCAAGAAAGTCTAATTTCAAACCATATTCTAAATATCTATTCAGTGACTGTACAGTGATATTGTGTTTCACACTGTCATTTTTTATTTTTTCCTAAAATTTCCCTTTATTTCTGCATTATGCACAAGGCATAGGTATAGAGGGGAAAAAAGTGTGAATATTTTCTCAAAACTGCTTTTTGCTGCTGGCTTTGACATCTTTAGCCAGGGTAGGATATATACAAACTGGCCAGTGAAACTGGATTATGGCAGGAGAATAAGGAAGGACATTCTCCTGAATGCTTAGGACCCAACACACCTACTNAAAAAAAAAAAAAAAAAGTGAATATTTAGTGAAAAATAAAAATCAAAACCATAAATAAATAAAAAAAGAGGATCTTAGGTGCTGTTTCAATTAAGGCAGCTCGTCTAGCTGCAAAGATTGCTGTCTTCATCATGCATATGGCCAAAGCAGTGACAGTCCCAGCTACAGAACACAAGGAGGGGCATGTGAAAAAGACTAACACAGGGAGTCAGGAGAGCTTTGGAAGCCAGGTAGAGCATTATGAGATATATAAAAGTGGGTGGTGAACCTGATAAGAATATAAATGATGACTGTGTTGGTCTGGTGTGTGAAGGACCCTTTTGGTAGTTACAGTCAAATTAAAATTTTGGAATATGCTTTCAGAAGAATCTCAGAATATAATTGTAGCACCTGAACAAGAAAATCAACAGCTGGCAAATAGGATAAGTCAAGATCAGAATTTTAAATTATATAATTTTTACACAAAAAGAATTGAAACAATTTCCAGAGGCCAAATTAAAGCAACTGTACATATTGGTTTTAATACTTACATGGCCAATTAAGCTTGAAAAACTGAACCTTCCAGACAAAGCAAATCAGACTGCTACTTCAACAATGATCTAAAAAAGGCAGGCTCTCTTTTAGAGAACCTAACTGAGAGCAAATATCAGAATGGCTTTATACATTAAGGCAATGTGTTTCATGAGGGAGCGATAAGCATGGAGAGAAGGGACAAAGCAAGTGTCCCTATGTAACTGGAGCCAAACAATGTCACTCCTAAGAAAACAGGTGTTATTGAATTTTCAATAGCACTTTAGGAAGGCAAGACAAGACTTTAAGGATAATTACTTTTGATAGTTTTATTCCCTAAGCAAGCAAGGAATAAAACCAGAAAAAATAACATTGAGCAGAATTTTAACTTCTTTTTTTTCTCTCTACTTGCTTCTGAAAACAAACCTTGGGAGAAGAAATCTTTGGTGAAATCCCAGACGCAGCACTTGGCACTTGTAAGGAAAGCAAAAGGGAATGTCAGAAACTTGACTTCCCTTGCACCTGGGGAGAGTTTGAAACCAAATTTGTCATTTTTCAGAAGGGTGCTCCAGCTGTCTGACTAGGCAGCCAGGAGGGTCAGCCATGTCCTGGGGGGCATCAGGCACAACATTGCCAGCTGGGCAAGGGAGGGGATCGTCCCCTCTGCTCTACACTGGGGCAGCCTCACCTCGAGTGCTGGGGGGCAGTTTTGAGTACCACATCATGAAAAAGACCTTAAACTGCTAGAGTGTGTCCGAAGGAGAGAAAAGAGGATTGCTGAAGGGCCTTGAGGCAAAGCTGAATGAGCGACGGCTGAGGCCACTTGGTCGGCTCAGCCTGGAGGAGACTGAGGAGACACCTCACTGCGCTGTGCAACTTCCTCCTGAGGAGAAGCGGGGGGGCAGGTACCGATCCCTTCTCTGTGGTGACCAGCGACAGGATTCAAGGAAATGGCATGAAGCTGAGTTAGGGGAGGTTTAGGTCAGATATTAGGAAAATAGGCACGACTAGGCAAATAAAGTTCCCCCTGCTCCAACAGGAGGGGTCCAATAGAGACAGATTTTGGCATTATGCAATAAATACACTCCCTTCAGGAACGATGTCAGATATTTGGAATATTCTGCCAGGCAGAGCATAACTGAGGTGAGCTTGCCAATTTATCTCTGCTACTTTTAAGGATTACTTGCTCTGGAAGTTCCCAAAATCTTTTCACTCTCTGATTCCAAGACTGTGTGAAATAAAATCAGGGGTTTTTTATTCATTACTGATTTTCCATCAGGGATAATTAACTTCATAACCTCCCCAAGCCTGCATGCGTGTGTGTATGTCTTTCCTCCTCATGAGCCAACATCCCTGATACATAGATAATTTATGAAAACAGAGTAGATGCTTTTTAATAATTAAGTAATAGATAATAGGAGGGGACTTTTTCCAACAATGTACCGTGGCTTTGAAGTAGAATACAGCTCTGAAAGGTTAGTGGCTGTGGATAAATTACATTTCAAAAAAGAAAACCTGAAGAAAGCTGCTGCACTTACACTGTATTATTAAGTAAATTAAAACACTGAAAAGGTTCTTTTCATTTTGCAATGTGTGCACTTCATCACAGTAACATGTGAGCAGTAGTCCTGTGGCAAAAAGCCAATTGACTGAACCAGAGTAAATCACACAGCATCAACATGGCCCATTCTCTCTAAATTACAGGGCAAACAATAACACAGGTAAAATTAGCCCCGGCCGTAATTATATAGCAGAATTGTGCCGAGGACGCAGAATGATAAACGGCAAATGCAGAGTGTGTTGTGTCATATCATGTAATCTCTCCTGCTGCAGAGTTGAAAAACAAAGGGAGAGCTGTGCCTTGTTTGTCTAACATGCTCTATATCACAAATTAGAAATCCTTCCTAATTAAGATATTGTTAAATTTCCTTTGTTAACAATTTTTTAACAATGTTAATTAGTGATCATTGATGACATTTTAACAATGTTAATTAGTGATCATTGTTCATCTAACAAACAATTAGGGTGATTTGCGCTGCAGTTCTCAGGCGCAGAAATGCATCCCAGAGCCTTCCTGCCTTTTTACCCCCAGGCTGCTAGAGCCGAGGGAGGGCATCTGGGAATGCTAATGCAATACGTAGCCACTCATTTAGCAGAAGCATTGCAAGGAAAATCATGTCTGGCTTATGAACGTTTAATAGTTTGAAACAGCTGTAGCCTCACAAGGGTGTTCTCATCATACAAGTGCTCCATGAGGTCACTCAGGCCATTTTTACACTAATGTAATATAATACAATTCTAGAGGCACATGGACATTCATTTCCCACTATTCCATTAATTCTCATCTAGCTGTGCAGTTGGCAGTGGCTCTCAGAGGCCTGAGGTTGTGGTGTCATCTAGCTCCAGCCATTTTCTGGTCTATGTGCCGGCGACAGTAGTAGCAGTAGCGCCTGCTGTGACTCATGTCCCCGATGCCTTTTTGAAAACTGGGACCAAAAACAGCCAGAACAAGAACCACTGTCACATTTACAATGCCAGCTTTGGGAGTTGCAATATCACTTTGATTTGTAAGAAATGTCCCTGAGAAAGAAGGATGTTAGCAACAAGCGTTATGAAGGAGCTTGAGAAATCGGCTTGTCAGTTAGACCACAGGAGCGCAGAAATTGGACTGCATTTCCTGGCAGAGACAAGTGGAGGGCTACAGGCTCTGACAGATGTCAGGCTCGATGCACACTTCCTCTCCACAGTGGTCAAAGCATTATCTCTGGCTGGAGCCAAAAGACCTCTCTCCTTCCTACCCGAGAACTTCAGGGGAAGTTGGGTTAAATGCTAGTTCAATTAAAAGAAAACAAAAAACAAACAACCAAAAACCAGAGTTGCACTGAGGAAAGCAGACAGTCTGGAGGTTGAGCAGTGAGATAATATTGCTTCAGTCACCTCCTGCTGTTGTCCTACTGCCAGTGATAGCAGCAATCAGAGGCAGCCCACTAGCATTGGGCAGTGGCGCTGTTGGGGCATCGGCAGCTGTCTATGTTATCACTGTGCCTCTGCTCCAGATAAGGGTAGATAGACACTGGGTGATAAGACATGGGTGAACAGTGTACATCAGTGCTCCTATGGTGGACCACCAGAGTAGCCGTGCACTGTGGAAGGCCCTCAGCATGGATTTTGCTGCTGGGGGTGTTACCATGCTTACCATAGCGCTTAGCAAGAGGCATAAATGCACTTTTCTGTGAGTATTGCCGCAGCAAACGTGTTTGAACCCTGCTGCATTATAATTTACTTTCTCATTTTATATTTCTTTACGGCCATGAATACCTGCTGTCCACCCATAGCTCAGTTACATAATTTATCCATCTTTTCTTCATGTTTGTCATTTATTCCCTCTGTGATATGAACACAGAATTGTTTGCATGTTGCTATACATAAATGTTTCCGCAGAAAAGGGTAGATGGAAATGAGCACCAGAACCCATGCAACAAGTTCTAAATATTAACTGCAGATTTGGAAAATCATTGTTAACACAGGGCTGACATAACAGATATGTTCTTACATGGTCCAGAGTAGTGGATGGCATTGATATGATTAGATTATGAGAGTGAGCCATTAATCCCTTCTTTTCCTGATTCATATGGACAAAATTGGAGTGTAAACTAACACTAACCTACTCAGTTCCAGCTACAGTCTCATGAATATACATGCATCAGTCCATCAAATTTACATTTATAAAATGCCCTTCATTCAAGGACCTCAGAATGCAAGAGGCAATCAATATAAAAATAAAATTGTTAAGCTTGAGTTGGTAAGAAAAATTCGGCTTAGGAATTCCAAGATTTTTCTACTGGCACTTTCTACAGCTGGAGCTGAATAGGATATGCCTGAGTTATGTCTTTCACCTCGCCACTTGGTCTTGTGGTTTTTGTGCAAATCTAAGTGCTGATAGAAGCAAAGGATTAGCAGCACTTGCTAGGATAAAGCTCTGTACCTGTTTTTGCAGCAAAGTAGTGCTCTTTTTCCCCACCATTTCCTGGGAATGGCCACAGGCTGTGAAGCTGCTTGCCTCTCTATGCATGGAAATCAGACACCAATCCTTGGAGAAGAAGCCGAGTGTGCTATTTATTACGACAGTGAAATTTTCCAGTTTTCCAAGTCAAGAGCCCTCAACTGGGAACCTAAAAGCACATTTTAAAGAGGAAATGCATTTCAATGCTGCAGGGCTCACCTATGGTAGGTTGGGGCAGCAGTCTCTAACTTTTTACATCTGCATTTGGTGAGGTGATAGAGGGAACTAATAAATGCTTGCTTGTATTTCTAGGTACCTTTTTGTCATAGCAAATTTTATTACTGTTTGTGTTATGGATTGTGATTGTCAGCCCCGTGGCAGCAGGTGGAAATTGTAAACTGATTTTCACCTTTCAAAAATGGCCATTCTCATTGCTAAATTTGATTAATTTGTTCTGTTGTTATGACTTTGCTGTGTTCTAGATTCCATGTAACTGAGATTTTTTTTCCCCAAAAAAGAAGTAGGTATTCCTAAGGGAAAGTGTAACTGTTTTGTGAAGATGATGCTGACAATATGCTATCTGTGGGGGAGTGGGCTATAATTAGAGACCCATTTGTACCCAGTAATTTTCTGTTATCATTTGTAAGTGACAGTAAAGTGTGCTGCATTTCCACCATCCTGTGGATTTACACATTTACTAATTCTACAAGTCTTCACATTCCTCAAGTCAAAATTTTTCTGGCATCATTATGGGACTGATTTCTAAGCAGAATATTCCTAAAAGCCCAGCAGAAACATTGGACACCTCAACAGTAGAAAAAGGCTAAAAATTCTCTTTGTGCTCAGACTAGCTGACTTTGCTGGCCAAAAGTCATCAGTAAGCGTTACCTACACAGCACCTCTGTGACCACTGCCTTGTGTTGGAACATTCAACCAGGCTTTGCTGATGTTAGGCAAAGGCAGCAACAAAAGGTAGTAAGCAAAGGAAGAAAAAACTTCCTTAGTATTTGATCTGTTTCTTTTGTATTTTGTCATGTACACCTGCTCCTGAAAATCTGTTGGACACTTCCTAAGGTTTAGAGATTCCTGAGGCTGAAGGCAGTGAAGACCAGGACAAGGGAACATCTCTTTTTTTGCCCCAGTGTATCTATCTCCCCTATTTATCAGCCTCTACAAAAGAAGATAAATACCATCTATGCAGAAACGCATTTTTTGAGGTTACACTCAGGGCCGCTCATGCAGGCAGACTTTGGAGTGAAATCATCAAAGATTTGCCAGATCTAGGTATTTTAGTGACTTGAGCTGCATGGATGCTGTGGTGGAGATGTAACATCAACCAGTCAGCGCTGGTTAAATACCAGCAGTTGTAGACAGGCTGCTGGATGGCAGGATGAATTGAAGCTTCTCCTGTCACCTTCAGTTCCACTGCGCATGGCTGTTACACACTTTCATGCAAAACTTTCAACTTAACTAGAATTAGTTGCTCTCACTAAAAACTAACAAGACATTCAAAAATTAATTAAAACAAAACCAAACCAAACTGACTACAAAACATCATAAAAACACCATAAAAACCCGACCAAAGCCTCAAAAACCCATAAAAACCCGACCAAATCCCCAAAAACCCAACCCAACCCAAAATATACTGATGCAAGTGACTTGCACATTGCAGTAATTTGTGATAAATCTTAACGTTCTTGGTCATTCTCCAGCTGGAGCATAAAGGAAGAAAGAACAGGAAAAATGTGGCATTTAGATCCACATCACAGGGAGAAATGCTGATAAATGGTCAAGAAAATTCCAGTAGATGTGTGTATTTGTTTTCTCAACTGGAGATAGATAAATAGTGTAATGTAAGAAATCTATATCTGCTATTTTCTGTTTGGACAGAGAACTACATCTCCCAAATTCAATTCTTTAATCAGTGGAAACTGTACCTCATAGCACAAACAAAAGATGTTATTCTTTTATTTATTATGTTTTTATTATGTTATTAGTTTATTTTATGTATTATGTATTTATATTGAATGCCAGATACATAAAATCTCTGAAATACAAGAAGCCAACTTGAAACATATAGTTGGGTTGTTTGCTCTCCCCTGTTCTTTCTTCTCTCTTGGCTTTGAAGGCTGCTGCTTGGGAAAACACATGGAACATTCCTTCTGAATGAAATACTGCTATTTTACATTGTATGAATTTATGAGTGGATAATTATGTTCTAATTCCTCCCAAGTGGCCCTCTCCTGTTCTTTTCTCTTCTGCTCCGCTCCATCTTCCTGAGCTTCACTACATTTTTCTGCCCAGCTTCCACTCTTATTTCTTCACCAGTTTTTATCTCTTCAGATCCCACTGTGATGCTTTGTTCACCCTTCCTGATTTCTTAGTGTTCCACCTTATGGCCCTTCCTCCATGCATGATGCTTCCACCACATCTTGCCCTGGACTGTTTCTAGCTCCCTCCCTCACTCTCTCTGTTGCCCTGTGGTCTTCCTTGCTCTGCTTATTTCTTCTTTCTTCTCATAAGCTTCTGCTCTCATGCGTGAAATGTAGCAAGAGACCACCTGTCTTGTCAGGAAGGCAGGTATTTTAGGAAGGTCCTAGTTAGCTTTATGGTCTGTGGGCTGCCTGGCACCAGCCCACAGTAGGCTTTACCAAGATAGAAAATTAAAATGTAGCATGGAAATATTCAGTCCATCTTGTTACTATGCAAAGTGTCATCTAGTGGCTCATCTCATCAAGAAAATTGCCCAGCACCATCACAGTTTTCTTCAGTCTTTACAGCCTGGTCATTGCCTCATTTTCAGTCAGGAAGAATTTTCTTAAACAATAAAGCTATCCATAATGAGTCTTCTCTCTAATTTATACTCAGGCATGCAATCTCTCACTCTAATTTTGAAACCCGATTGTCCAAATGAAGGCACCCAGTTCTAAATTTTAATTTTCAGGCAGGCATTTGGGCACCAAAATACCCATTTTATTTCCCTAAGTGCCGATCTGAGCACTCCAATACAGCAGATGAATGGGCACCCTCACCTAACCTGAGAAGTTCAGCAGCGTTGTTCCGTCTCACTGGATGCAAGTGCGACGCTTTTCATTGTCCTGTGCCACCAGCACCCTCCTCTGTGAAAGTGCTGCTCCCTCAGCAGAGCCCACCCTTGGTGGGTGCTGGAGATGTGTCCCTGCGCAGCATCCCGCTGTCCCTCACAGGGACAGGCTCCGCTGGCAAAGCCCACGCCGCAGACCTTGTCTGACAGGAACAAGACAAACTGGAAGGTGACTGAAAGACAACATGAGTGCTCCTGGCCTTGCAGCAAAGTTGCCAGCTTTGGGGGCAGCCACTGAGCCCCACAGCCCATGAGAGATGATGCTCACAGCATCACCCAGGAGCAGCATTTGGCACCTGGACTCGGGGTCTGTAGCCTATAGGAATGCTTCTCTGCTTCGAGCACCTTCCCAGCCAATGCAATAACCTCTGGAACATCGCCCCGGCTGCTTTGCGAATAAAATCTGAAAACCCCAAGCATCCCGCTGCTCACGGGCGACGGCCCGCTGGACTCCGGGCAGGATTGCGAGAAGCGGCGATGCCTGGTGCAGGTGGCCGGCAGGAGAGTTCGGGGGAGCCCTGTGGAGCTGGGCAGGCCCCGGCGGGCAGGGGACGGCCCGAGCTGCCCCGAACAGTCCCAAAATTAAGCTCTGGAGCACACGGGTCGCACGCAGCAGCGCGGAGGGCTCCCGGCCCCGCACAATGCAGCGGGAGATACGCAGGCGGCTGTGCCGTGGAAGCAATCATATTCTTTGTTCCCCAGTTTAATGGAAGCCTCCTCCGAAGCACCCAGCGGCTGATTTAAATCACAATAAGGCGCTGACTCCGGCTCACAAAAAACACAAGGAAACAGACATTTATGGTTTAAATCTGGTCTGACACCTGACCTTAACTGTGACTGCTGTGCCAGCAAACAGCAACAACAACAAAAAAAGGCTCAATTTAAAGCCTGTTCTTGTTAACGCGGAGTGTTAGATACAACTGTGAAATTCCGGCTTTTGTGGGGTTAATTGCATAACTCTTTGCTGTGCTTTAACAAGATGTTTTGTAGCTGAATAGCTGTGATTTCCTTTGTTTCTTTCTGTGGGCCGAAGGTAGTTTAAGAGGGGAAATTAGCCATTTAATTATTATGAGTGCAGGAGAAGTAAAAAGACCATATGGTTTGCTGTTGAAATTAGTCACAAGAAACTTTTTTTTTTTTTAATAATATGTGATATTTTTAACAAGCAGATGTGAAGCCACGGCGTCTCCCACAAGAGCTTTGCCAGGCTTATCTATTGTACCAAGTGCTGCAGGGGGGTATTTTTAGCACAGGGGGTCGTTGCATGGAGGAAGAGGGTGAGGAGTGCTTGCAAGGCAAGCTGGAGGAGCAGCAGGGTCAGCAGGGACTGGCCGCTGATTCCAGCACGGCTGCTGCTCCTCTGTGGGACTTCGGCTCCGGGACCAGCAGTGGAAAGGATGCTGAACCCAGGCCTCTGCTGCAGGGTATCTGCTCTGTTCCTGGCTGTCTTGAGCACCTGAGCATCTCTTCACTGGCCTGGGCTGCTGCTTGTGCCCCAGCAGGTGTCCTTCCAAAAGGCCTGTGTTCCTCTACTGGCTTGCTTGCCGTCCTGATTCTTCCTCCAGTTCCTCATAGGCAGCCCTGAAACCTTTTTAATGTCATTCCACGACTTGCTCACTGTTCCAGGATAGTCACCAGCACAGCGGGATCGTGGTGGCATTCCAGGAAGCAGTAGCTTTCCCAAATTACAGTTTAAAAGCAGCAGTAGGAGCCTTGTGAGCTGTGAACAGTGCTGCTCCACAGGGGGAAACGCTGCCGTGAGGCCAGGCGAGATGCACGCTCAGCTCCCAGCTCCCCTCGGGACTCAGCTTGGTGGGAGCAGGGAGCAGCTGCCTCTCACAGATGCACATCTGCTCCTCCTTCCCTGTCCTCCTGGGGGCCATTGGAAATCTTTGCCTGATATCTTTGGCACCTGTAGGTACACCGTGTTGACCCCTCTACCTGATAACACAGTTCCTATTGTGTAACTCTGAAAATTCCTTTGTGTGTTTTCTGTTTCTCAGCCAGCTTTATGTTGTTGGGTTTTTTTTTCTCTTTCACCTTAATCTGTTTTGCCTCTCATATTATTCTTTGTTTGTAAGGGAAGTTTCATAAATGAAAACAGAGACATACCATTGCCTTTATTCATTGTTTTTTATCACTTATCTAGATACAGAGGTTATAGATTTAGGAGGTTAGAGGTCACAGTTTAGAGAGGCATAGATTTTATCTAGCAAAGATGTGCTGTCCTTCCCCTACCTTGCCTGAATTTATTTTGTATTAAGCTTTCGCAGAAGGCAGAGAAATAATAAAATGTAAGGGAAGTGAATATTACTATATGAGAACTTCATAACATTTGAATAACAAGAATGACACCAGGTTACTTTTGTACTGACTCCTGGTCAGACCAATAAAGTCCCACCCAGCAAGAAATACTCTGATTTTACTGCTAACCCGTGCAACCCTTTCAGAATTGGTGGGTTTGCACAAAAAGGTAAGTCAGGGCAGGATTTGAGCCCTTCAGGAAATTTTGAACCAAGTGCTTGATCATTGCATTGCTCATGCTGCAGTGCAGGAACTCAATTAGGTTGGCATTTACTGTGTGCAGGAACACCTACGCTCCTTTTCAAGCCTCTGACACCATAGAGCTGTAACGTTGCATTGAATTGTAGGCAGCGCTCTTAAACAGTGCTGCTTTTTAGATCGGGCATTTCAGGGGGTTTTCACTGCTATGATGTTTAATTTGGTTCTTCTTTTCTAGTTTCATATTCCCCTTTGCAGTCAAAGGATTTCTGATACTTCTCTAACACAAACAATCAAGGGGCCTGGTTTGCTTTTTGCCTGAAATTCAGGAATTAGTCAAGTCCCCTTATCAAGATAATTCAATAAGCTCTTCCTGTTCAAAATCACCCAACTGAATGGTCTATGGTATCTGTTCCTTCCGTTCCCTTTTTTCCTGCCTGCCTGCCTTCTTCTTCCTCTCTGTTTCTCTACACCAGTTCTAATTATTTTACCCTCAAATGATAAATGAGTTTCAAATAATTAGAGGTGGTATAAAGGACCACAGCTGGGAGATTTATGCCAGCCGAGCCGTCCGAACAAAGAGCCTTCTGTGGGTATCGTTTTTCTCTCTGGACTTTGAAGCCCTGTTCTGCTGTCTCCACCTTCAAAGAGCTATATCATTTTTAACCCACATAATTTTATTCTCCTTTTTCATACCTGGGCAATGTCACAGGCCCTTATTAAGGAGTAGACCAAATGTCAAAGTTTTGTTGTAAATCAGCAGGATACCAGTAACAAGTAGGGGTGAGAGGGCTCAGGGGAAGCCCTATACAAGGACCCGAGTCAGATGTGTTGCCAATTCATTAGAAAAGAGTGCTGTTAAAGATAAACCACCTCCAACTTTCTTTAGGACAACTTAGTAACAATAACAACATTGGATTACTTTTGCAAGGGCCCCTGGCCAGACTGCTCCTGTCATCTGGAAATAAAGGTAAACCTGCCTGATTTCTGCAAATGCTAAGCAGTGTTCTTGCCTGCTGCTAAATTCTTTGAGAGAAAGTATTAATTTTTAAAGTCAGATAAATAAATAAATGGGCATCCAGGACAAGAACATGCTGAGAAAGAACCTTTGAGAGAGAATATGTTATTAATGATTCTCTTTCCTGTTTCATACTCTCCTGGCAACTTCCTATAAAGTTTGAAAGGAGAGAAACTTGTCCTATCATAAAACAACACAGCTGAAACCCCTCCTCTCTGAGGCTCAGGCAAAGGCTTTATGCTCTGGCTGCAAAGAGCTTCTGTTGAACTAGAAAAGTGTTTTGCATGCTGCTGTCTAACAATTGAAAGACAAATTGCAATGCCAAGCTGAAGTGAAAACTGGTTTGGGTTTTTCTTTCCTCATCAGAGCAGGACCCTCAGCTGTGCACATGCATTGCCATATGACTACGGGAGTGGGGGGAGACTGGAGGTGGAGAGATGTGTTTAGCACAGAAATATTTGGTGCAGAACCATGGAAGGTGTTTGTTTCCCTGGGAAAGCTTCCTGAGGTCTCTAGTTCTAGTATATGTGGTGATGGTAAAGGTGTAAATTCCTGTAATGTATCTTTTCTTGTTCAGCTGTAAAAACAAAGGTGAAAGTCAACAATTAATATTTAGGGGGATGCCTAATATGATTTCTGATATCTTAGCTGAGAAGCAGGCAAAGATAGCTTCAGTTTCTCAGAGAGATGAAATGGTAGAAAGTGTGGCCCATGACCACACCAGCTCTTTCCCTTAAGGCTTTCTTTTGCCTTTTGTTTTGGTTCTTTGTTTGGTGTTTAGGCTGTAATTTTCCTGTGCCAGCTCCTTTGAAGTCCTCTGTAGATGTGCTAAGATGATGCTGTGTTGCTGCAACCTATGAGCGGGTGCTGTCTGCTGCAGGAGTAGCTATCGGTGACTCTCAGCATTTTCACAGTGAAAAAAGAATGTTCTAAAACAGTTTACTTATCTGCTGAGCTTTTCCACCGTAACTTGCCTCACTTTGCCAGCTGCTGGAAAATCTGGACTGAGAGCAGTGAGAGTGAGAGAGGGATGTATCTTCACTTTCTCCAGGATGAAGCCACAAACTCCCTCTCAGTTCACTGAAACAACTGTGTTTGTGCAACTTAGCTTGGGAACCCAACCAGAGTTTTTCCTCTCATTTTTCAGCCAGGAAGGATGAGCAAACACACATCATAGAAACAGAGTATTTTGTGAATGTTGACTAAAACATGGGCACTATGTACAGCAGTTTTGATCACAGTAAAACAATTGCCATGAAGATGTGCCATCCACATTTGATTGACATCATCACTTTGAATCCTTTAGCAGCGGTAGGGAACTGTATGTCCAGACAGACAGTTGAATGAAAGAAGAGCCCATATTTTCAGGTACAGCAACTTTAATGGTCTACTGCTTTGGCGTACAAAAATATGTAATCTGGAGAGAATGTAAGACAACACTATGAATCAGAATATGTGGGGTATTTCTTCATAGCCAGTACAAAAAATCTAATGAACACAAACAGGAATAAACATCTGAAATAAGTCTGTTAGGGAGTAGCTGTAGTAAGAGAACTGAATAAGAAACCAGGAAAAAAAGAAGGAAGGAAGATCAGGTCTGTGGACTATGCTGAAGGCAAGAATTAATTTCATACAAGGGAAGGGATGAAGCAGCCAGGCAAGCTACACCTGCACAGAGGAGGCAGTGATGAAAAAAGTGGAGGAGAAAAGGATGTAAAAAAGGAAAAAGAAAAAACCTACATTTGTCTCAGCAGGGCAATACTTCTAATGCCACACTGTAGGACTGATGTCTTGTGGATGTGATCCTCCAGAAAAAATATCCCATACTTTACGTATCTAAAATAAATGTTCCAGTAAATGGCTGACTTGCCTGGATTCTGTTGCATGGATTGGCTGTGTGTGCCACACTCAGGTGTTCAATAGCTGCGTGTTACAGATTATGAAGCTAAAAGAAAGGCCATTTCATTGCACAATTGTTTGTGAGCAGTGTTAATTAAACCCTTTTTGACCCTGGCTCTCTATCTCCAAACCCTTTGTGAAGTTATGGTAAAGTTGTAGGGGTACCAATAGGGGTTTCTGAAGGCTCCATGTCTGGAAAACACTGGAAACATCATCACTGAATCAGTATTTCCAGGGGCTGATGGCTGGTGTGCAACCACAAGACCACCCTGGCAAGGTGTGATCTAAAAAAATAGGAGGATACTGAGGAAAATTTGTTAGCAGAGCAGTGCAAAATGATTTAACTCAGAAGTTTTTGTAATCTTGGCCAAACACATTTATAACATCCAGCTCGTTCTCTAGTTAGGTGGTCTGGAGACTGAATTCATCCCGGGGGCCAAAATATGAAATATTTGGGAATTCTGGCAGGCTCCATGCAACTATTCATGCTTGTTTATCTCACAACGTTTCTTTGCATAATGATTGGGAAAGGGCAAAATAAACACAGTGATGTTTAAAACAATAGAATGTTTTGTATTGAGACATTACTGACCCCCATTTAAATTTTCAGCAACAAGGCAAAACGGTTGCTTTAGAGATAATAGTGCTTTTTTTACGTTGGGTATGCGTCCAAGAGCTTTCTCTGCTTGCAGCACCACTTGGGAGGAAGTAGGAATGCCTTTGCAGGTTTAAATCCTGCCCAAGGTTGGATTTTTTTTTGGAAAAAAAACAGAAGCAGACAGAAGGTGCCCCAGACTAGAGATCCATTGCAAACACAGGCTGTTGCAAACACATTTGCCCAGCAATTCCAGACAAACTTTCCATCATATTTTCCAAGTCCATGGAGATGGTTTGGTTTTTACTATGGGCAGAGAGGTGTCAAAATGCTCAGCCTGTTTGTGGATGTGTACAAGGCTGCACACAAAATAGCTGAGATGCCTGTAGGCAGCACTCAGGGGTACATAGCACTGTTCTGGGTACTCACAGAACAAATGGAATTTGTTGCTGTGACCAGCACATGGTGTCTCTCCTGCACGTATTTTGTCCTCAACACTGCCCTCCTGCTTATGGGGTTTCCATTCAAAAGAGACAGATCTATTATTGTTCAAATCACTGCGAGGGGGCCAAGCTTCTCTTCTCTTTGATGGCCAAGTGCTTGGACTGTTGATGGGAGAGGACTCAAGTGACTCTTCTTTCAATTAGTTATCTTTAACCAAGAAGACGTTTTAATGCTGATTTTTGGGATTCCATACACAAAACCATTCAGTACAGTTTTAATGCAAGTCTGATAGGCCAAATTCTGTTCAGGCTTTAGGAAAATGTGGCCATTCTGACTTTGATGAGTATGCATACTGCATAAATCTGCATGAAACGTGGCTCACTCTGTCTGCCTATTCGCAAGCCAAATGATACATTTTGCACTGAGAGAGAGAATCAACAACTTGCATACACATCCAGGGATTTAGCTAAGTGCATCAACACACACAGACACCAGAGCTCACATACCCAGGGCAGGTTCTAAGTGCACAGTTAATGCCACTTCTTGCCAGATTTTCTCTTGCGAGGAAATTAAATTATTTCCAAAACTGCAAATGAATAATTAATATCCTGTCAAGAAATTAATATTGTCCTCAAAGTGTTTTGAGGTAGCACCTGATCCTGCAAACAACCATATCTGCACATAAAGCAGGTTGCAGGCTCAGAACATTCCTTGCCATGTCCAATAATCATTATCTTTTCAACAATATCAGAGGAATCTGTTTTTTCATTTTCTGCTTGCTTTTGCGCACTGTAGAGCACTTGGATGCTCATTAACATACATGTCCCTTCCAATTTCACTCTCATTTGCACTATGTTAACAGCTACTTTTTCATCTTTGCTCAGACAAACGATGGCCTTTGTAACCAGGAATAAAATTAGTTGCAAGTGGAAACCTGTTTTAATGAGGCCAAATTGTTATTTAACTCCAAATGTGTACAGTATTTTTTGTCTAAATCTCCTTTAATTCATCCCTAGTATTAATTATATCTTGCCACAAACAGGCCTTGGAAATGCTCACTCCTTCAGCTGAGTTCAAAACAGAGCCTCATGCCAGAGCACCATATTAATAAGGTAAAATAAAAAAGGAGAGAAGGAGGGAAGCTCCTTTTGTCTAATTTTTCCAAAACTTCTGATTAAAATAAATGAGATCACTGGCAGCTCCTCTATATTTACTGAAACTGTGACATAAATCAAAACTGAGGCTCTCCAAGAATGTGTTATTTGTTATCAGAGTAATTATGTGTTAGTGACTCACACATGAATAAGGTACTTCTGTTACAGCTGTTTATTAGAGTTTTCTTGGCTTCCATTTCTTGTTCTGCCACTGCCTTGCTTCATGACCTTAGGGAAGTTTCTGTGTTTTGATTAATTCCAACGGTGTGCATATGTATATGGCTGTACATACACACACAACTGTATAAATATGTAGTAATTTCCTGCTAAAAGAACATTTCAAAATGCTGTAAAAGACAAAATGAAGATGACCTAGAGACTTTGCTTGTTAGTGTACCTTCTTTATTTAACTGTAGAAATAAGCCAGAGCTATTCAGGTAACATCCAGGCAGTATGGAGTTACAATTCACGGATTAACATGAATTTTTAGGTGCAGCAGAAACTGTCTCTCATACCTTCCCCTCTCCCCCAAAATGACTTATTCACAATAGCAACAAGAAGGTATTGTTTCTTCATTAACCCAGCAGTTCTTGCCCACTTAGAGAAAGAATTTGGAAATCTATGTGTTGTTACAGTGCCATCTGGTGATTCTCTCATACAAGCGGGTGAAGCTCGCTCATCAGAGTTACTATGCTCTGCATTACTTAGCATACTTCCTCAGACGGCTTGTCATGCTGATCTTTTTTTTAACTCTTTAGCATTTTAATGCGTAGGAAATTTCAACACATGGCAATCAAAACATTTTCCAAATATACTCCTAATCAAGTTTATCAGTACCGGTTTGATTTTAAGAAATTGAAGGTAAAGCAAAGAAAAAAAATTGTTTCTTAATCATTTGTAATTCATCAGAAGCCTGATTGTGCTGGTGCTGCACTCTGGACAAAGGTATGTGCTCATTTTGGTACCCAGAAAGTGTGTAAGTGTGTTGTTAGCATCCCATATGTTTTGCAAAGGATAAACACTCTTCGAAGGGACTCTTTCAAGGTGATAAACAAGCATTATTGGCTACCACTTCTCAGTAAATTGGAGAAGCCTGATCCCTGTTTTACTTATGGGAAAACGAATGGAGAGGCTTGTTTGAGATGAGTTTTGAGCAGAGCCAGAGTTAGAGCTCTGGGTGTCTGTTTCTCTTTTCCTGCCTGAGAACTGGCACGCTTTCCCTCAGGTCGTGCACTTTTGTGACAATGTGGTGTAATGCTGCTTTGGAGTCTGACATGCCTCTTTTGTCAGGTTTTTTGGTCACTTTGACCATTTTCCCCTCTCAGAAAGTAAGAATAATGATTTCTTCGTTCCTCTGTAATAATTAAGTATTGGTGTATCATTTTATTTAATAGACAATTAGGAGTTTTCCCCAACCTGGGGGTTTCTGAAGATGGTCTTATCTGCAGGCCTCATGAGAAAGTGGAGTAGCTGCTATTAAAATTTAGCACTAGGTGAGCCTCTGAAGCTTCAGATCCTTGCCTGAGGTGTTCACATAACTGCAATGACTGTTTCCTTCACTTTCAAATAGATTGAATCAAAACAAAGAATCCTGTTGCAGGCAGAAGGCCAGTTGGCCTCTAAAAATATTTTGTATGCTTTATTAATTTAGGTTGAGGCATATAAAATTCCAAATTTTGAGTATAAATACTTACTGAAAAGCAGTAACAAATCCACCATTTCTCTTCCATCTTTTGATAATCTGTAGGGGAAGGAGGCCATTTCTCTCTCTTGCTTGCTCACTTATCCCAGAAGAAGTGCATTCCCCTCTTCTTCCATTCAGGAAGGCCTTTGTCTCCTCTGAAAACCAGCAGTTCTCTCCATCCTAAATATCTGCAGGGCCAGCTCACTGGCATTCACTGTCCTTGCATTCAGCTCAGTTCCAGCCTGCGTGAATGGGGTCTTGAGGCAAGAAGTGTTTTTGGTCTTCTCCCAAATCCTTCTGAAAAGTCAATGTCCACTCTTTAAAGAGTCTGCAGGTGAGGGTATCACAGCTCAAGGTGACAGTTCCCACTATTCCATGGAAATGGCACATGGTAGAAAAGACTGTTCATGTCGTTGCAACGGGTATGAACCAAAGGGCTTTTTTAGAAGCACATTCCCAAGAGCTAATAAAAATATATGGTATATATGCCTCAAAAATTGAAGAAAGCAGTCAGAAGCAAAGAAGTGTGATATCTGCAGGCAGGGCCAGCTCTGAGAAGAGTTTGCTGTTTAATTGGCCAAGTTAAACAAGATACAATTAGGGCTAACATGGTCTCCTAGGATTCATAAACCCTTATTTGGAAATTTTGGGGAGATGGTGGGGAAGCAGTGGCTTTAATTGTGTCTTGTTTAACTTGGCCATTTTAATCACTTACACTTCTCTGACTTGGCATCTTTCATAGATGTCACACCTTTGAACAGCTGAGTAGCTTTCTTTTTTCCCTTAATGTAACTTTTTCTTGCTGCAAATCAGATTGAAGGCACATTTGTTTTCAATTTATTATATAACCAGATATGAATAATATTGTTAATATAATGGCTCGAGTTCTCTGCAATTTATATTCTTGAGAACAAAGGTCTTCTCTGCCATTCACAGAATTATGGAATAGAATCATAACATTTCTTAGGTCAGAAAAGACCTTTAAGATCATCAAGTCCTACCAGTAACCCAGCACTGCCAAGTCCACCACTAAATCATGTCCCAGAGTGCCACATCCACATGTGTTTTAAATACCTTCAAGGACTGTGACGCAACCACTTTCTTGGTCAGCCTGTTTCAATGCTTGACAACCCTTTCTGTGAAGAAACTTTTCCTAATACCCAACTAAACCTTCCCTGGTGCAACTTGATGCCATTTCCTCTTGTCCTGTCACTTGTTACCTGGGAGAAGAGACTGACCTCCACCTGGCTACGCCTTCCTTTCAGGTTGTTGTAGAGATTGAAAGGGTCCCCCCTGAGCCTCCTTTTCTCCAGGCTAAACACCCCCAGCTCCCTCAGTTTCTCCTCACTGGACTTGTGCTCCAGACCCTTCAGCAGCTCCACAGCCTTTCTCTGGACCTGCTCCAGCACCTCAATGTCTTTTCTGAATTGATGGCCCAGAACTGAACGCACCACTCGAGGTGTGGCCTCCCTAATGCCAAGTACAGGGGATAACCACTGCAATTGTCCTGCTGGTCACATTGTTCCTGACACAGGTCAGGATGCCATTGGCTTTCTTGGCCACTTGGACACACTCTGGCCCTTGTTCAGCCACTGCCGAGCAGCCCCACCAGGTCCTTTTCCACTGGACAGCTTTCTAGCCCCTCTACCCCAACCCTGTGGTATTGCATGGGATTGTTGTGATCCAAGTGTAGGATCCAGCATTTTGCCTCATTAAACCTCATGGAATTGGCCCCAGTTCCCATTCCAGCCTGTCCAGATCCCTCTGCAGAGCCCTCCTGCCCTTCAGCAGATCAATACTCCTGTCCAGCTTGGTGTGTTGGCAAGCTGACTGAGGATGCACTCCATCTCCTCATCCAAGTTGTTGATAAGGATATTAAGCAGGACTGTCCCCAGTGCTGACCTCTGTAGAACAGCACTTGTGACCGGGCACCCCCAGGATGTAACTCTTCAACACTGCTCTCTGGGCCTGATCACTTGGTTGTCCTGCCTATTCCTATGATGGCATTCGGGATGATCAGCTCCATGATCTTCCCCAGCACAGAGGTCAGGCTGACAGGCCTGTAGCTCCCCAGATCCTCTTTACAGCACTTTTCATAGTGGACATCACATTTGGTAACCTCCAGCCAATGGGACCTCCCCTGTTAGCCAGAACTGCTGGTAAATGACGGGAAGTGGCTCCGTGAGCGCTTCTACCAGCACTTCTCTCCTTCCCCTTAGGTAGATCTGGCTCTGTTGACTTTTGTGCATATATGTGTGTGTGTGTGTGTGTAAGTGGTGTAACAGGTCACTGACCATTTTCCCTGGGATTGTGGAGGCTTCATCCTGCTACCAGTCTCTGTCTTCCCAGTCAGGGGATGGGGTACCTGGAAAACTAGTGTCATTATTAAAGAAGGCACCAAGTACCTCAGCCTTCATCCTCATCCTTTGTCACAATGTTTCCTGCTGCATCCAAGAAAGGATGGAGATCCTCCTTAGCCCCCCTTTTGCTCTCAATGTCAACAGCAGCCAAGAAGCAACTCCATGATCATGCACAGACTCATTGCATATTTGTGCTGTACCCAGGGGCAAAAGCCAGTTTCCATACCTTCTGCTCTCCACGTCAGCCAGTAACTGAAATTACTGATCCATTAACTTCTCCACCAGCACGAGACTGTGGCAATCCATACGGGTGAGATAAGGTGATTACTATGGGCTTCCTACATGTGCCTACCTGTTAGACACAGCTGAGACAGTTAACACTGGAAAAACAGAGTTGGGTGTCTAAATCCAAAACTATTCAGACCAATCCTCCAGATGTGCCTTCACTGTGCCTGCTCTGACACATTGCGATTTTCTCTGTGTGCATGTGCTGCTGTAGAGTTTTGAATATCAAGAGGTATCAGTTTTTGTGTGATGTTCTTCACAGAGCTTTCTTGATCAAACCAGTTCCTGTCTCTACTCACAGCAACTGCATGTATTTTGGGAGATGTAACCTGGACAGCCTAAGCTGTGGGGGAGAAGGGAAGCATGAGACTTTTGGCTAACATCTTCCTAGGGCAAAGGTTTTCACCACTGGAGGCCAAAGAAATGTTTATCAGGGAAGACTGAGCACAGCTGATCCTGCCTTGAGGCAAGGCTCTGGACAAGGGTCTCCTGTGCACCATGAAACTCGGCGGTTTTAAGATTTCTGGGTAGAAATATTTTGATTTGGACCTCTTTTTTGGTCAGGTCTTTCCATTCAAAAGAAAACTTTGACAAATTCAATTTTTGTTTGTAAGGAAGTTAGTCATAAGTTGACTTCAATTTTTCTAACTGGTTCTGTTTTATGAGGGAATAACAAATCCCACTACAACACTAAGGACCGAGTTTATCAATTCCTCTTGTCAGACACATGGTTTGGCCCCTTTAAGGCTCAGAATGTCATTTATGGCTCTAGCTAAGCTGAACTAATCACCTATGACTGCTCAAAGTGGCAGCGTTACTCCTCCCTTACCTCTTTTGTCTCTAGCTCTCCATTTCCTCCCATCTGTTTCTGTCTGAGCCAGCACTGAGCCACCTCAGTGGGCTGAACCAGCACTAAGTGCCTCTCTTCTTGCAGTACAGTTATTTTCCTCCCATCTAAGCCCCTTAAACCAGCTTTACATGAGCTCAAAAGAAAGATGAGCCAACAGCGTGAAGAAATGAGGAATGTGGAGGCTGGGGAGTGGGATGCCACTCCATGGGCTGCTGTAACATAAAATAGGGCACTTCATTAAATCTGCTAGATAAATTGGGCCCTGACCTTTTGGCAAAATCTGCACGTGAAAGTCTCAGTCCCTCAGAGCACAAAGCAAGGCTGGGGGACTATCTCCCCCCAGGCTCACTGAATGCCCATCCATTTATTCCTGGCTCTGGCATAAGCCTTAGGGGCAGAGGCAGTTTGGGACTGAAAAAAGTGCTGTGTTTGTTCTCTGAAGAGTGGCTTTTTTGTAACATGTGGTGTGTCAGTCATGTGAGCCAAACAGCCAAAGGTAAAAGAAATTACCAGTGCTGCTGATGGAACTGCATTTATAAAAGCAGCATGTTTCTGGATTTTTCATTTTCTCTTCTTTTTTTTCCTCAGGGGATAAAAAGAAAATAAAAGGAGTAGAAGGAATTTAAATATAAAGCCATGGACATTGTGAAAATTATCACACACAAGTGTTCCCAAAGTTAAGATGTCTCCTTCAATGGTAAATTTGCTATGTGGTATACAAGTAGCATTTGCTATTGTTTCATTGGATTTTGATGGACAGATGTGGTTTGGGGTAGATTTGTCATTCCCAACTGTCTTGCTAGAGGAATGTGTGTGGGCAGATATGTTGCAATGAAAACTAAAGGCCAGTATGCTTATATTATGAGTATACAGTACACACCTCTCCACCAAGCCTCCTAGTGAGACAAGGTTTCATGCAGTTCTCCTGAATTTACCCAGATAATTCAAGCCAGTATTGTATCACACTTAGTCTTGGGAAAGCAGTGTTAGGCAGCAGGCCCCATTTTTGTTGAATCCAACACCACAGCTCACAGTTCCTTCTATTGTTCCTCTTGTCAGTGGCAAACTTTGGGATCTTGACATAGAAAGAGGAAAAGCACCCAGCTGAAAGATCCTGCTCATGGCTGGGAAGTGGGGAGGATGGGGAGGAAAGGGCTTTGAGTCACCTAGGGGTGTTTATCTCTGCTTTTTCTTTTTTGTTTGTTTGTGTGTGTGTGTGTTTGGTTTTGGTTTTATTCTTCTGGTTCAGTGTAACATGAAGGGGGATGAAAGGAGAAGAGGTGGGAAGGCAATGGAGGGGTATGGGGGTCACAGAGGCATAGTCACATGCACCATTGTCACCTGCTCAGGAAGGACCTTATCTCACCAGCCCTGGATCAATTTGACTAATCTATTTTATCTCGCCATCTAATCTATCTGTTTCTGCTGAGCTATCCATCTGCCTCGTGGTATTGATCCCAACAGTTTTGTAATTGTATTTAGAAAATGCCCTTTCACCCTCCTGGGAAGAGGGGTCTTGTGTAAAGGCAGATGGGGGGGCAAGGGGTGGAAATAACACACTCCACTGCTCCTGATGGCAAAGGCCCCGGCATCGCCGCAAACCCTCCAGCCATACATTTCTTCCTCCTTGTGCAGCTCGTCCTCATCGCCCTGGCTTCAAAGTCCTGGAGACAAACATGCTAGGGGAGTCCAGGGCAGTGTGCAGTGGCAGAGGGATGACTGCCAGGAGCAAAGCAATTTGCAGAAAATGGAGCAGTGTCCTATCTCCAGCCTTGTTCCAAGCTGAAATACATCTGTTTCCAACAGCTAGCTAGAGAAGGCTGGAACTGCCAGATCATCTGAGGGAAGAAAAAGTGAAGGAAGAAGTATGATACATGTGATTTGGAAGGAAACTGCTTCTTATCCCCACACAAAATCAAATTTAATCCAGGGATGTGCAGTGACACCTTCCAAGAGTAAACAGATCCTGAGAGAGGCTCAGGAACATCCTCTGGGTAGATAATCTGCACAGCAACAGAGCCTCCTCCTGACTGCAGGAACCAGCTGCCACGTGAAGCCCTCAGCAGTTTGTCTCGGTTCTTTCTGTTCGTCCCTATTTAGACAGGAACCCGTTCTCTGCATGGGGTTGGGCATTTTATTTAGAAATAAGTGAATATTATTTTTAAATCAAAACTTATTTCAGTCCTAAATTTACCTACTTTGACCTCCACACTTTTTAACCATAAAAACACTATATACCAGCAAAGTTTCCTGCATGATGAATTGTGTGTATGTGTGTGTTCATGCCTATGTATTCTCCTCATTTTCCGTTGCTGGAGTGTATCATGTCTCACCTCTCAGATTTGTAGGGAAAGTAAAGGACACTGGGGTCATACTGGTCTCTGTTTATAGACTTCTTTCCAACTTCTTCTTAAGCAGGAAGTGCTTTCTGATTAGCCTAATTTTTTTCACATCAGTATAAAGCTTTTATCATGTGTTTGTTGTGCAGGAATAATATGCTAAACTGCGGTGACCCACTGCTTCCACTCAGCAGTATTTCCCTGTGCAAAGCACAGCAACTTCTGAATTACACATTGGATAGAGCTATGGATTGCAGGGGACGCTGCAGGCATCACTGCACTAAACCCAAGTGTTCCCAGCTCAGAGCACTGAGAAACGATGGTTCACAGGGATGCAGGAGCAGCAGGCCTTGTGCAGCAGAGTGTGCTTGCCACCCTCTGCTGCTGCTGGTTTACTGGCAGAGGGAGAGGTTTAATTTGCTGTGTTAGGAGACAGCCTTTGAATGCAGGCTGCAGCCAGGCAGAGTCTGTGTGAAACTCTGCTGAGCTGTGGATTTGTTAGCTCGGGTTCTGAAATACCTCAGCGACTGCAGCAAGGGATCCTGAGCAAGCTAAAAACACTTTTCATTTGCCATAACACCTAAAAGTCCCTTTTAAATTCTGGCAAATCCCTTTGCTCGTGGAAAGATTATATACCCATTAAGTAGCCTGTTAGCCCTCTCCTGGCTCTTGTTGGAGACACAGAAACTGGCAGCCAACGTAGGACCAGGCCTTCTGGCTGTGGAGCAGGATTGTTGCTGAAGGGGTATCTCCAGCCCCACAGGAGAGAGTCATATCTCCCCATCTGTTTATGACTTGGTCTGTCCTCAGTTATCTGCCTTTCATTAGCTAATGTGAAAGTAACATTGCATTTTAAAACATTATTCAGATATGCTAGTTGTCTAAAACTGGCATTTATAATGCAATTTCATAGAAGTTATATATCAACAGTGCAACACTTTAAAGGCCATTTCTGATTAACAAGGCTCAATATAGCTCCCCTGATTCCCCTGGTTGTGTTTTAAGAGAGGGAATAAAATGCTATGGATCTTGAAACAGCTGAAATCATAATTTTCCAGTAATATCTGCAGCCTTGTTGTTCTGAGAAAGTAGAGGCTGTGATCAGCAGAAAGCCTGCTGCAGAGAGGGGTACCCATGACAGGGTGGCCAAATGACACTTTGGCTGCTCCTGCTTCCATCTGAGCCTCAGGGACCATGGCAGTGCCAGGTTCCTGGCTGAGCCGATTCCATGCACCCACAAATCACACCACCTTTGCTGCCTCCAAGAAGTTCAGTAAACTCCATGAGATGGGAATTAGTGTCTGCATTCCTGCACCCACAGCAGCTGCTCATTTCTTGATATCTCTCTGGGTGAAAACAGATTGCATGTGCTGTATTTTCACCCATTTCTCCCCTTGCCCCATCTTCTGGCAGTTCACGCACCAAAGAGTGATGTGAGCTCCTCAGGACACCTGAGTGAAGCTCAAAGTCTCCAAACAGCAGCATACAGTGAAACAGCAGATTTACTGCCCAAGTGGAAGAGCAGATACAGGCAAAAAACCTCATTATGTGGGCTGGGCAAGGGAGCTGGTGACATGGACTCTGGGCTCTTATTAGAGATGATTCTCAACCTGAGTTGCACCCCTGCAGGGACACCATGGAAAAGGTAATAATTTCTGATTTTGTTGGTTAGAGGTAGATGGCACCCCCTTATCCAAATCACACTCTTCCCTCTGTCATGCACAGGAAAAACTGGTAAGAACACTGTAACTCCTTTCATTGTCACAGCCATGGATTTACCTGGAATTTTAATTGCAGATTTTTTTTTGCTGAAATTAATTTTACTGGTTTGGTTCTCTTACCCTTCATCAGCACCTTCCATAGGGACTAACAGCATATCATCACACTGGCTCACCTGAGGGAAAGCTTTGGAAGAAGGGTACTGAAATACAGAGAGCACTGTCTGCTCTTTTACTTAGGCAATAAATCTACTGCTTTATTATTGCTGTTGGGAAAATCAGAGCCAAATTCTTTGCTAGCAAAACATTGGCTTTGGTGGAGTCCAGCCAGCAGAGAGTTTAGCTTCCTGTTTTTGTTCCAAATCGAAGACTATGCTCAGCCCAATTGTTGTCGTTGTTTTGCTAGTTAGCTGTTTTAATTTAAAATAATTACGTGTTGTGGGTTGGTTGGGGTTTGTTGGTTTTTTTGTTTGGGGTTTCTTTTTTGGTTTTTGTTGTTGTTGTTTTTCCTTTTCTTTTTTGTAATTTCTTCTTCACACATCACTTTGTTTGTAGCAGTCAGAAACAAAACAAAAAAAAAAGGATGGTATTGCTACATATCTCCTGCTTTGTTCAGGAGTTATGAAACTCGAGATCTCATTCCAAGGGAAGGCTTAGCCCAGGCTGAGCACACCTTGGCGTGATCTGCTGCCCAGGTAAGTGGCCACGTTACCAGCCCAGGGATGAGTCTGCACCTGGTTCCTGCAGGAGACCCTGGGTATCAGCTGGGTTTTCTAGTGGCACAGCTGCCCCCCAGAAACCCTCCTCTCAGCCCCTCAAAGAGTGGCAGAAATGTAACTCGTGACTTGCCAGGGCAAGCCTCATCCCTCAGGTATCTGGCATTAAGACACTAAAGATGTTTGCTCCGGGGGCTGTTATTAACTTGCTCCTTGTACAAGGGCTGGCACCTGAGGGTCCCAGCTTAGCTGGGCCTGTAGCTATTCCTGCAGTATAAATGTTATTTATACAGTGAAATTAACCAGAGGTTTAAGGTAAACTGCTGCCAGCACTGGGTTAGGTACCAAAGTGAAAGGACATCTTGTCAGACATTTTTGAGAACAAAAACCACAGAGTTTCAAACTCCTGTCAAACAAAGAGAGAGCTTTCACAGAGAGGTTAAGCAAAACAAACAGCATACAATTTGTTTGGAGAAGTAGCTATCTCGTGAGCAAGCTAAACCTAAGTGTAAGCCAGAGACAGCAGCATAGCCATCTTGTCTTGTCTGTGCGCTCCCAGCCAGCTGCAGGGTGCCTTATTCCTAATCTTTGTATGGCAGGCTTCAGGAAAACAACTTGCTGTGTTTTAGTACACCAAAATCAACATAGTCACCACTCTGTAAATGCATGTCAGAGAAGGACTAAAGCAAATGCTCATAAAGATCACACCCTGCTGTTTGTACTGTTCTTCATCATACTCGGGTCTGGATTCCCCTGGGGATTTCCATGTTCACCCCACCCAGAAGAAGGACTTAGGAGCAGACTTTGCTCCCACAGAGGTCCTGAGCAGCAGCCAAACTTCTGGGTTCCTCCATCTTTCTGTCTCTTCAAATAAGCAAGACAGCTGGAATCCCATGTCACAGGCCATGTGAACTTTTAGAGTATGTTTTCATTGGTGCAGCATTGATTTTACTAGGATCAATGTAAATATTACATTAGCTTGCAACTGCTAATTATATCAGCATAAACTTAATTTATAGTGATGATCACAGTCCTAATGCTGTGCTGCTGCCAACCCTCACAACTGATGCTTTGAGACATCATGTAAATCCAGCCATTAGCAATCAAGTAAATGCTCCCATTACACATCACTGATACTGGCTAAAGAACTTTTTAATTGACTTCTTAGGATTTATGACAGATGATGCAGACTGCGTGTTTAAGTTCAAGATTCTTTTTCATGTTTTTATATCTGCTGCTGCTTAGATAGATGCTGGTCTTGGACTAAATAATGTAACATTACATGCTTGAAATTGAAAAGACTGAGTTTGTTTCACTTGGAAAGAAGATAAAAAAAGAGGGCTCAAGAGGAAACTCTGTGAAGGAATGAACAGCACAGAAAAAGTTAAATGGGAACATCTCTTCCCCATCTGCTAAAATAAAATTACTGAAACAGTCATTGAAATGATAAGGTAGTAAATGCAAAAGTAGTAAAAAGGTTTTTCCTCATAAAAAGGAAGTGATAATTTGGTTACTTGAGAAATCACTAAGGTCAGTAATTCAGCAAGTTTCAGATAGGGATTGCACATTTATATGTAAAAGACTATCAAGAGAGGTTATACTCATGCTCCCAGGCAGGAATGTAAAGGATCCTGTGGCTTAAATTGCTCTCTAACAAGCCTGGAGTCAGGCTGACATCTTCACAGAGGCTGGATTAGACAATAGGGGTTTCCTTATCCCTTTGCACTGAAGCATCCAGCAACAGCCATAAGGAGAATTAAAAATGAAAAGCACACCAGCAAACGGAAACAAACAAACAGACAAACAAAACCCAAAAAACCCCAGAAAACCCCAAACAAAAAAACCCACCAAAAACACATACAAAAAATCCCCAACACATAACAAACAAACAAACCAAATGGCTTTTACTCTTGGAAGATTTTAGGTTTGTGATAAGGTACTGAAATTTCAGATGCTTCAGCATTGAAAGAAAGCTTACTGTATGGGGGATTTTCAGTGCCCCTGTCTGCAAAAAAACCTCCCAGAGGTATCCGTGAAATAGGGTTATTGAGTTGCACAGGGACTATGGCAGTGAGCCAGGAGGCAAATTATTGTAATAAACTCAGGATCTGAAGGCTAGGGGACAGTAAAATACTGTCTAGGCTAGTGGGGGTTCGAGGCAGCACTGAGGAGTGGATAGAGCAGGGAAAAATCACACAGGGTGAGATGAACGGCATGTTTTATTTCCCAGATAAATCACAGTGACAAAGTTTTACACCTTTGAGCAGCACTTGGAACACAAAATACCTGCATAGTCATGCAGCAAACGGATAAATCTTTCTGTTTAATAATAAGTGTTTTTATGTCTCTCTCTCTATGTATATATGTGTGTGTATGCTTATTTAGAAAATTCATATGTTTATACATACATAAATATCTATATTAATTATGTATATAGGTGTTGTTTATGTGCCATAGCGTCTATGCTGCATATTCATCACATCAAAAAGTAGCTTATTCTGCCTAGACTAGAGGTTTAAAATGGAACTTAAATACTTTTTTTGAAAGCACTCTATCCTAGCCAAGATATATCCATAGGTGTCAATATAGAGACATTTTCAAAGGAAAAAATCTCCAAACAAACCAGTGGGCTTAAGCTCAGCAAGTTTGGGTAACTGCAGGTGACATTTCTAAATGTTGTGTAACTCTGAAGCAGTGGAGCAGAGGTAGGTAACACCTTCCTGTTAGATGAGTACAGGGGAAAGACTCTGCCCCCACCAGGGATCTTGGCTTTCCTTTTTATAAAGTATTACAAAATGTACCCTTAAAAAAGAAGCAATGAATATGAAAGCATCCTTGCTGTGCCCTTTCAGATTAGCATAAATCTAGATTCCTTGCGAAGATGTATGTCGCCATTTATAGGCTGTTTATTGATCTGTATTTATCTTTGTCAAAGACTCCACTAAACATGGCTTCAACTACAATTGAAGATTCAGATGAATTGATTAGAAATGTATCCAGATGAAGCTGTTCACTTTGCCTGGTTTTGTCTGCATCTCTGTCACACAGAATAGTCTGCACGCTAAATGGCAGCTGGATCTCGAGATGATTCTGTTATGGCAGATTTTCAAGATGGTTTCTGTGTTTTGCCTACCTGATTTGCCGTCTGTTGAATCTAATGACATTTGTTAGCGAGCAGCTGGGGGAATTTAAAAAAGTTCACATTGCAAGTACATGTGGATCAGTGAGCATTCTGTGCTTGGGTATAGAGCTGAAGATTGCTGCCATGGATAGGACAGACTCAAAAATACAATAATTTTCTTCATACCAGGATGAAATCTATGCTTCGATTATCTGATTTCCAGGTTCCATCACCTGCAGGCTTTTAGGTCTAAAACCTCTAAACCTCTTTCCTGGCAAAAAAAAAAAAAAAGTCAAAGAAGATGGAATTAATCATTGTAACGAACCATAGTAAGCAACAAAGGGGTTTTAACTACTTCCAAGTAAGTTCAGCAATGTTCAACAGCCCATTTAATGGCACAAGACATTTGCCATCATAGAGGATTTCCTGTTCTGCAGACATAAATCCCTGCTTGCATGCAAAGCAACAGGCTAAAAAGCCCTTCAGATCATTCTGCATTAAGCACATGCTGGCAAGTGTGTTAGAAGCGTCATGCATGCAAAGACTAAGACAGTTTAGAAGAAAATATTTTTGGCCTATAATCTCACAGTTTTGTGCAACTTGAAGGTTTTTTTCCTGGAAAGAATAGTGGTAGCCATATTTTGATAAACTTGAAAGGGACTCAACATTCACCTTTTCATCGTCTTTGTGCTCTTGTGCTCTTCACTCAGTCTAGTGTCCTTCCTAAAAGCTAAAGCTACAAAATTGTGTCTCACCCCACAATTGTGTGCCATTGCTTGGATAAGAAAGAGTAATGGACATAAATGTCCCTCCTGCTAGGCAGCCACTTCAGAGTAATTTGGGCTTCAGATTTACTCTATGCAACCAAATGATTAAATTATGACTGAGACATTCTGTTGCAAGACAGAGCAGCACCCTCAAGGCTTCAGGCTGATACATTTGCCATAGAAACCCAGAGAGAGAAAAATATTTGTTTCATTAAAATTAAGACTGTTTTTCACCATGACATAACCTTAAAATGGTTACGAGAAATTTTCTCATTCAAATAGAATAATTTAAGAACAGTTAGTTCCACAGCATGACGCACCCCACAATATTATGCCAAATTACAGGTTAAGCAATTGAAATGGCTTAAAAAAGCTTTAACATAAAGATTAATTCCTGACCTTCCTTGTCTTCATTCACAAGCTCTGAAAGGTTACAGCTGGGTCTAACAAAGCCCTTAGATGCAGGATAATACAAATGAAATTTAATAGCTAAGATATTGTGATAAGAAGATACTGTCCCCAAATCGGCTTCTTTTTTTCAACCTACAAAAATTGAATTGAACGGCAATTAAATTGATCTCGGAATTAAAAAGATAAATTTGAAAGTGTTCAGTGGACCTGCAGCCCAGTGTGTGAGAGAAGTGTTTTAATATTCACAAGGAAACACTGAAAGCAGAGTCTACAAATTTCAAAGCCTTCTCTTTTCACCCAACAGTGATCCTTATGCTCACAGATTCTGGAGGAACAGTGGGTTCTCCTAAGGCTTTCAGGGCAATGAGCGCAGTCCTGTTCTGTTATTAAATGAGCCATCCCACAATTTAGCGGATTCATGAGGAATTCTCATGGGAGAGGATCTGAGAGCTGGGGGATGATGAGCGCTAAAGGACGTTGGGAGAGGCACTCACTCATGCAGCCTCACCAGATGGGTGAGTACGTGAGGTAGAGGGCAGCTGAGATTGGCTACTCCTCCTTCTCTCCTGCTGTTTTTACTGACCTGAAGTTCCTCTGAGCAATAAAGAGGCTGAAAGCCTGGAAATGAGCTGGGGGTCAGTAGCACCATGTGATCTCTCAGTTCTTCAGGCCCCATCAGTGAATGGCCTGCGGACCATGGCTTGGGACTTGTAAGGGAACTGAAGGGAAAGGAGGACAAAACTTAGATTATACAAAAAACTTGCACCATTTTCAAGAATTCAGCTTAGCATGGATCCCTTTAAAACAGTGCAAACATCTTAATTAGATGTACACAAAAAATTTTAATCCTTTGCTTAAATCGCTTCACAGTGATTTGTCAATGCTAGGTAAAGCAGTGTGCCTAAGGATTTCACTGGTTTAAATGACTACAATATAGGTGTGCACTGATTCACTCACATTGATTTGATATAGATTTGATTATGTAAATGCAACATTCCCTACTTTCATTGGTTTATTGATATGGTAGTTAATTAATCAGGAAAGGCATGTAGAAAGAAGGATCTTGTTTTACAGTACAAAAGAGTTAATGAATAATTTAATGTTTATTCTGTTTATAGGTATTTGATAAATACACTGCCTATTTTGATTTTATATCCCCCTTTTTTTACAAATCTAATTAAATCATTTTCATGCCAGTTAGACAGATTATACTAATATCAAGGCAGGCCTTGTGCTTTTATGGCAAGGTGGTAAATTTGAGAGAGCTGTTGCAGCGTAAATTCCTGCAGGTGAAAACCACAGGTAGCTAAGGTCAGTCTGACTCAAGTCAAAAGACTGCCAGTGCCTGAGAAGCTCATGGTGTGAGTGCAAGGCAAGGCAGATACAGTCAGACGATGGAGCCCACACAAATCACTGCGTGGTACCAGTCAGCAGGATTTGCTGCTGATCTCAACCCCAGCCTAACAATTACCATCTTTTGCATAAATACCGTGATGAGGAAGAGTTTTAAAGACTGGGAGACGGCTAATGATGTGTCAGTGGAGACAGTTTTTTGTTGGAGGGGGAAATCCTGGAATGAGTGCTGATTTTACAATTTGCCATGTTTTTACACTGAGCGTAACACATTAGTATGAGGGTGGTCAGCCTGAACATTTAAGACAGAGAGGACAAACTCAATGCAACTGGAAATTCGAAAACTGCGGAGGAAAAAGGTTCCCTGGCTCTCTAGGAACATGCTGGGTTAATAAGAATGAGGAAGACACTAAAAGGCTGTTGCAATGATGCAAGTGAATAGGAATGAGAGTTTTAGCAGCATGGCATTACAGGGCGATACTATGGAAAGACAAAGTACATGACTTGGCCACAAGCAAGAATATGAAGAGTGACATAGGTGGAACAGAATGCACAGACAGCAGCAGAGAGGACTGAGCAGAGGCTAACATGGCAATAATTAGAGAAAAGCAAAGGAGACTATCAAAAGAGTTAAGGAATTCTACTTTTTTAAACTCAGTTGACTTTGAAATGGTAAATAAAGAGGTGTAGAGGCAAGGTGGCTGCAGTTGTGAGGTTGGCAGACTGGGACAAGAGATACTGACCTGTGAATTGCCCTCAGTCATGTGATTTATGGACGCATTATTGGTCAAGGAATCTCAAAATGAAGCAGTGACCAACCCTTTGGCCAAAATGAGGTGGTTAGAAACTCTATGAAAAAGGTTTCTGTTAAATGCAAGGCAGGAAAGCATCCAAGACACAATTAGAAGAAAACAGTTCTGGGTAGTGGTTGGCTGGATATAGGTGAGTGTATTTTGAGGAGCAGGGAAGAGTGAAGGTCTATTCTAGGATGGGGTTACTGTACATCTTTCTGCAGGGAGAAGAGTGAGCCAGGAACTGTGAGAAGAGGATAGATAGATGAGATGGATGGAGGAGCCAGAAGGGAGATGAAACTCTCCTGTGTTTTGGAAGACAAGAGGTTACAGAGGAGGAGGCAGAAGGGAAGGTCAGATGGTTGAGAAGCTTCTCTGTTTTTACCTCCAAGGAGGCTGGACTGGGATGGTGAAGGGAGGGTTTGAGAGGTGGGCCGAGGAGTGAGGTGAAGGAGCAACTGGCACAGTGCACCATCCAGTCAAGGTGAGTAGGAGAGTGACCTAGATAGGAAGATCACTGACATTAAGAGATGGGAGGTGACATGGGAGGATTTGGGAGACAGATGTGCCACAGTCACCTAAAAGGGAGTTTGGAAGGAGGGGGCAGTGCAAGAGAATGGGCAGTAGCCAAGAGTAGTAAGCGGCCATGGGATGGGGGTATTACATGTGGACTTAAGACAAATGGGGGAAAGAAGGCACAAATAGATAGTGTGAATTTGCAGTGGTGTGAGAGAAGGGAGACAATGTCTAGGGAACATGGCGGGTTTGTGGGAACTGCTTGTGCATCAGGATGAGAGGAGACTGCCAAAATGAGGACTGCAATATGGACAAGACTGGGAGAAAAGCAGTCACAAATTTGAAGCTGATGTCTTGTGGCCCTGGATTTTTCCTCTTCCCTGATTGTGTGGAAATGCTAACCCTGTGTGATTCAATTACTTCAGATTTCCTTGATTTGGAGGCAGTTTTGCCTTCCTCAGCAACAGTGTGCACAGTCATCCCTCTAATTGCAGCAGGAGAGCTGTCATACTCGGCAGGCACAGAGCTTGCAAGCTTTCAAAACATGATGGTGCTCTGGGATCAAAGCTTGCAAGGGTCCTTTTTAATTAGTATCACTTTATATTTTGTGGGACTGTCTCCACATCTCTAACTTTAGCCTGTTGTAAATAAACACCTTGGAAACCTGATTTAGGTGTAAACATGATTATGTGAAACAAAAGGTTTGAGAGGTGTGAACTGCTTTATTTGCCTCCAGGAGTGGTTAAGCCTGACACTTGCAAGAATGATTTAAAAGTCAGCCTTGTGTGGTTCACAGGTGATTTTAGTTGAAAGCTCAAGTTGGGAGCTTCATGCTGCCATCCCAGGAGATGGAACCCCATGTTTAATGCCTCCAGCTCCAATGTCACAACTCGCATCTTCTTCCCAGCCACTCCTGTATATACAATTTATATTAATGCTTGTGGTGCACTGAAAACGGCCCTGGCTGTGGCTGTGTCCTGAACTGGGGTCAGGGGACAGGGCAGAGCTGTGTCACCTGCTGCCAAGCCATGGGCAGTGGCTTGTTTGTTTTCAATAGAAGTCTCTTTTTCCTTCTTTGCTCCTCTTTCCTCCTTGTGTTTAGACATTGTTTTTCAAATGTGCCTCTGTTGAAGCTATATTTAGGGCTTGTTTTCTAATTTGGCACTGTTTAGGCTCTCTCACATAGATCTTCTTGGGCTTTTTTATTTTTATTTTAAGTGTGTGATACCTTTAAACGTGTAAATATCCGGCCTAATTGGAATGCCTAAACAGTCACTTCCCAAACTGCCAAGATGTTAAAATCTGTTGATGTGTGCAGTCCCGAAGTTACCATGGCAACTACATCCATTGCCAGAGAGACATGCTAGATCCCCTTCAGCTTGTGGAGGGCATCCCTCAGCCCCAAACTTTAGGCAGCATGTTTATTTCCAGCTCCTGAGCAGCTTGCTGGGCTTTAGCTGCACCTTGATGGCGAATGGGAACAGGGAGGGAGCCCTGGTCTGCTCCCAGGTGGTGAAGGCTGCCCATATGCCCAGGTCTTGCTGCACAGGAGGCTCAGTGTAAGCAGCCCAAGGGTGGCATCACTGTCCATCACCCTGGCTAAAGCAGGACACAAGCAGGACTCTAGTGGGATAATGAGATATGTCTGACTTTCAGTGGCAAATGGATGAGAACCACCTTGAGTTACTGAGAAAGTGTGTTAGTGGGTGCTGGCTTACTCTCACTGTGCAATGGTGAGAGTCTCAAATGGCAGCCCAGGTGGTTGTGGGCCAGTCACCACTATTGCCACTGAGGCAGCTGCCAAGGAGCACAAAGTACACTCACCCTGGTGGCCCACCTCCAGTATGAAGGGGTGATCCTCTGAAAAACCTGAGTACATCGTGGGAGAGGCACAGAGAGACACACTCAATGCCTCTTAATGAAAAATGGCAGTCACCTTCTTATCCTTCAGTTTGTTCTTTGAGGCAACTTCTTCTGGAGCAACTTCCACAAGCTGATTTGTTCTCTGGCCCACAAACTACAGTTATATACTACTGTCAAGGTGAGTGTGTGGAGTTTGCATTTTTTTCCTTTTGTGGTAATGGAAGCATTATGTGAGTAAGATGAAGTTTGCAGTTCCTTTTTCACATCCTTTTGTCCTTCCTTAGTCTAAGGGGTTTTACCCCTGAAGGGTCAGCAAAACTATTGCAAGAAGAGCTCTGAAGAGAGGCTCCAGCATCTGATGAATTTCTTGCACTCAGGCTTCCATCGAAAATATGCAGGGATGGACTCAATGTTTGCTGCAACTTCCTGGGTATGAGAACTTGCTTTCATTTTACATTTGAACTAAATCCAAGAAAAACAATGTGGCTGTGCAGAAAGGTTTGCCTTTTGTCTTGCTGCTTCTGTGAAACTTGCCTGGGCTTTCCATTAGGAGTGAACAGCTTTTATGATTACAGTGTCTAATATCGGACAAAATACTTAAGAACTTTAACCTTTTAATAGCTTTGGTATTCCTACTATCTCTGACAACTGCAATTCATGTAATCATTAGGTTTATGTTCACATCTATAAATATTTATTTATATATATGTGTACATATACATGCATATATCCCTTCATTTTCACAGCTGGACAGATATAGTATCAGTCATTGTGAAAGTATGCTCCAGCAACAGTCACTCTCTGCTCCTGTTTAATAACCTCTCAAGATCAATTTACTCACATCAGCATTTTCAAAAACCATGTCAAAAATTCTCATTGCAAACTCATGCATTTGCTTAAAATTTATAAATATATGTTTAGAAAATAAAAACCAGGCTGGGTTTGAAGTTCGAGTTTGCTTTCTGTTATTTAAGAAAAATGCAACTGTACTTCGATCTTTTGAGATTTGCACGAGTCAAGATTAACTCTGCAAGAATGAGGATTAGAAATTTAAAGATTACTGATATTCTTGAGTGAAAAAGAATGATTCCAGACACAAGTGCTAGAAGCCATTTGTTTTTGTTCATTGTGGCAGCTCCTGACACAATGTTGGGGTACCAGTGAGCCAGGGTCCAGCTGAACAGGAGAACTGCAACCCCTTCAGCATCTCAGCACTTTGGGAACTGGTTTGTTCATGTTCTCTATATCAGTGCACTTCTGTTAGTCTAGTTTATGCCATGTTAACTACCCAAAACTCAAAAATGCTCTGCAGTAGTTAACTTCTGTTTAGGATTATGTCAGGTTCTTAACAAACGAGCTCTCTTTTACTGTGGCCACATCAATACACACTGGTAGTGTAAGGAGGAGCACTATCCCTTACAGCCCTTACAGCCTGGCCAGCTCTGCTTTGCCTTTTGACTCCTGCACCAAGGGAGAAATCTGCGCTGGGTTTCAGAGAACTTTCTTGGTTGCTGTGAAAGCATTGTCTAAGGTTCATAAGATAAAATAGCTTTTGTCTTTGTGGGGTGACCACTCAATTTTGCCTTCACCTTTTGCAAGCTCTCTCTTGTTGCTGTCTTCTAGGTGATTTATCACAGAGGTGTGTTCTCAGGTTGTGTAACCTTAATAAGCATTAAGCAGTATTTAAGCAAATATTTTGTTCAAAATTCCCTAAAAATGCCATGTCGGCTGGGAAATATAGTTCACTCTTTTCCGAAGAGGATCCCAAAAATTCCACCTGCCCCCTGGGATAATGCTTCCAGAGTAACAGGGAGGCGTCAGGGGCAGGACATGGGATGCTTTATTCCTCTCTAGTCCCAAACACCTGTTCTTACTTTATTCAGGGTCAGACCTGTGGTTCCCAGCTGCTGCAAATCAGAATAGTTTGGAAGACTTTCAGCTAATGAAGGAAAAAAATCAACTGTAATCCAATTACAGAAGAAAGAGATGAAAAGGGCAGGGAGGTTTCCTGCCCCCTACACTAGGAATGATAATTTTAACTATACTTCTAATCCTAAATATTTTAGCAAATGAGCTGCATGAGCTCACCCTGCTGCTGACTATTCCCCATTCCAGTCAGTTTATTGCCTGCACAGCCATGCAAAGCATCCCCCTCTAAAATGGACATCTCTGTTTTAAAAGGAGCTGTTCTTTGTCCTCTCTTTTTTGACTTGATCACCCTGACACAGGCAGCCTGGGAAGAGGAAACTTTACTGCCAGCTGTCTCACTTTTATGAAAAGAAAGGGACATGGCTTCTCCAATCCTTGTGTCTTTTCCTTGAGCTCCATAAACAAGAAAGACTGCATGGCTATCTGAGCCCACACAAGACTACAGACAGTTTTATTTGTGCACCAATTACCACCCATTTGTCATGAATTAAGACAGGGAAGGATGAGCAGGTTTATTTTCTATTCTAGCCCTGCTACTTCCCTGAAGATTTTCACTCTGGGGGGAGATGGAGCACATTTTTCTCTGAATACAAGTTTCAAACAAAAAAAGGAGAAGAGAGTGCCCTTCAAAACTCTGGAGACATATGTCAGAGATGCTTTGAAGCTATGATACATCCTTTTCAATCCCATGTGGGTGCCACACCCCTGGGGTCCTGCAGTCCCAGGTTAGTTCAAACCTGGTGCAGCTCTTCTGAACAGAGCTGTGCTCGTCCCTCTCTACCACATAAATGTACAACTCTGCCACAGGCAGATGTGTGGGCAACGCCAGGCAATGATGTTCTGTGTGACCTGAGGCTCAGCCCTGCCTTTTTCTTTTTGGTTTCTTCTCCCACCTATTTGTCCTCTGTGTTTCTCGAGGCAGAGACTCCTCTCCCAAGCCCAGGGAGTGCTCTCCACAGAGGTGGCTCAGTACAGCAAGGAAAAATTTTTGCAGCAGAGAAGGAGCAACTGCAAGCCACAGTCAGAAAGAAAACTACTTATTTTCCTTTGGGAAAAAAAACCCCACAACATCAAAGGATTTTAATAGTGTTTAAGTAATGCTTTTTTAAATGTGAAGATACTTGTTTTCTCAGTCATTTGTAACAAAACCTATTACATGTATGACAGTGCAATCCATCATGAACACAATGAAACAGGTAAGGTGGGAGGAGGAACTCATGACATGTTTTTAATAGGCATTTCTTCCCTTCCCCCTCCAAGCTGAAGTTATTTGTTATGACTTTTACTTAAAATGGGGAAAGAGGAGAGGGAGGGGAGTATGTTTTGAATTCACTGGAGAAGAAGGAAGATTTGTTTTATTTTATTTTAGTAGCTCCAGGCTGCCTTTGAGTAACTAGGTATTACAGTCGTGGTGCATCTCTAATTAATAAGATCAACTGCCCCTGAATTTTCTTTTACAAACTAATTTAGATATGTCAAGGTTGCAATTATTTTGAGAAAGATCTGACTCCTTGCTTATTCATCTTTCCTCCTACTCCATGAGAAAATAAAACCCTCAGCTTAAATGCCCTTTGAAGTCTGTTTTAGGTACTTGATTGAAAATTAAATATTGCCTTGCTGCTGTTAAAAGTGGTCAAGGTTCCCGTTCTTTTTTCTTTTTCCTTCACCTCCACCCTACAATTTGCAAAGGATAATGAACCCTGGGATCTGGCTTAGTTCCAGACACAGCCAAGCACTGCTGTGGCCACCTGGGCCCCTACCCCCCTGTGATGGATGTCACGGGTGAGATGGTGGCACCATCGGGGTCAGTGGCAAAGCACCTGGCTCTGCTGTGCCTGGCATGGGAAGGGTCTAACCCTGAAAGGTGCTGAGTGTCCTCTGGCTGCAGTTGACTTCTCAGCCCCAGGCAATCAAGCTCTCCCCTAGTCCCAGAGGGCCCTCGGATTTGTGGGGAATGGCTCTGAAAACTCATAAAGATCAAACCATTTATTGGGGTGAGTGGTTTACTTTTATTTGGCAGCATTTCTGGAGCCCGGGCACAGGGTTTGTGTTATAAAAGTTATTGCATGTCAGGTGCCTCCCAAAATCCTGCCCCAATAATCCCTTCTTGCTGGAAGCCTCCAGAAAGAAAGAAATGAGGCAGGGAAGAGGAGAAGGAGAGAGAATTTGGGCTCCCACTTGTTAAATCCTATCAGTCAAGCTTTCATCTCTTAGCCGAGGCTGTGCATCTGGAATAGTCCCCTTGGGATGCTGAAACAACAGGCCCAGCCTGGGCTACGCATTTCTTCCTTGTAGGAATGGTGCAACAAGGCAGAGCAGCAGCTCCCTGACCAACACAAGAACTGGATCCACCAGCAGAAAGAAAAGCTAACCTTGTCTGGGTTTTACAAGAAGATCTAGTTTTTGTTACAGAAGAAGTTGAGCCCCCTTAAATTAAGAAAAGCAGCCTGGTTGTGGTTTGGTTCTGGTTGCCCAAGCTGGGTTTCCTATACAGGCAGCATGACTTCACAGTGTCCTGTCTGCCACGGTGGAGAAATGTTTTCCCCCTTTCTCCCTCCCCCTCCTCTTCCCTACCAAATTCAAGCAGGATCAGCAAAAAGCCTGGCAGGAGGGACACTAGCAGGCAGGCAATTCTCCGACACCCCATCGAGCATCCTCCACCCTAACCCCTGCATGGTGTGGTTTACGATTTAGACTTTATTATCTGCTGACAAACGAAGACTTTTCTGGAAAGCAAGCTTTTTGTTCCCAGAAGCTGTCAGAGCCTGACCGGAGCATAGCAAGCTCTCAGCAGAGCTTTAGCAGTGCCAATTCATTTATTCAGAGGTCTCAAGCTAGCATTACATCCTAGGTGATCATAAATGCCGTCTGGCTGGAGTGGTGAGAGGGGAATTTCTAGCCCAGTCCTGTCTAGACCAGGGTTTGTCATGGAGAGAAAGTCACAAAGGGGACACTGTGAAAGTGCTCTACATGGCGGTGCCATCGTGGGGGCATTCTGGACACATCTAAAGTGTAAACCTGGCATCTGGCCCTCATTAGGGTTGCTGGAAATAACTGGAGAGCTGCCTTTCAGTGGCCTCTGAGAAGCTCATAACCTGAATGCATGTGGGCTGCTGGTAGCCAGATACTTTGGGGTTTTTTTCTTTAGACCTGAAAGTTTCAAGGCAGCATTGAGGTGAAGAGCAAGGATATAGCTGTGAGAAAAACATGGTGTTTTTTCTTCAATCTCAGACTGATGTTTTACCTGTGTCCAGCTCCACATAAGAAAGTGGGAGAAATAGATAAGAAATTAGTATGATACACATGTATATTTGCATAGCCATGTATACAATATGCTATCTGTGTTACATCCATGCCCATTTGAAACTGAGTTAAATGTCAGATGTGCTGTAAGATGTGTTACCAATGCAGAGGGCACAGTGAGCAGTTTTTTAAACCCTGATCATAGCACTCAGTGTGTGGAGAAACTTAACATTGAAAGCATGCTGACAGTGCCTGGGAGACAAAACAGTAAAGCCCTTGTAGGAAGCTGTTGCATAGTTATCTGTCAAGTCTTTCTATCATCATCATCATCATCACCATCAT
>VZDJ01007755.1:58889149-58962347 GCA_008694505.1 Cyanoderma ruficeps
CATCATCATCACCATCATCATCATCAACTTTTGCTTGAAATTTTGTCCCTTCATGCTCTGTATTTTGAACAAATGGCATGAGAGTATCAATTGTGCTTTTTCATGATCACGTTTTATAGCTGAAATAGTATTTTAAATATGGAAGGGGTCAGACAAGGAAAATGTTAGTGTGGAATGTGTGAAGACCACCGTCAGGCAACTCTACCCTCCCACTGCACCCTTTCATGTTCTAACTCTAGTCTGGCCTCTTGCAAAGTACTGCAATATCATGTTTCCTCAAAGTCGAAGTTTTGCCAAATGAAACACAAGCCTCTTTAGATCCATTTTCACCAGTATTTGTTTCCAATTATAACAACATCGCTACTCTACTGAACATACTCCCTATCATTTTTTCTCAGTGAAGCTAACATTTTTAAGTCTGAATGTGAGCAGAAAATGATGACATATTTATCAATAGTTTTCAGTGGGAAAAACACAGCAACTCCCTGGTATTTTGAAATGTTATCTCTCCCCTCCCCTTCTGTTCTGATGATGGTTTTGGGAACTTAAACCCTAACAGTGTGGCATTTTCCTCTCTGTGCATGTAGTGGTTTGCCTGTCAGATGGTTACAGAGCAGGATCTCTCACAAGGACAGGCTGCTGACACAGACCTGCCCAATGCTAGAATGAAAGTAGCCTTGCAGTTTGTATTACAGAGCATTACTTTCAGTCACTTCAATCTTGCAGTAAATATTTTCCATTTTTACAGAAACTTCTCTGTTTTGACCCGAAACATTCTGGGTTTTGCTAAGTCAAGTATTGTAAGCCTATGCTTGTTTCTCCTTCAAGCAAAAAGTGTGTTCCAAGCCTTGTGCAAAGGGTCCTCAAGAATATAGCTTTATTTTTACTGAAGTTGGGTAGAATACCCCTGAGCACAGTTACTCCCCTGCTTGGAGAAGCAAGCTCTCCACACTTCTTATGCGTCTAAAAATAATCCAGAATTAAATATATATTGGTGCATTCCTGTAATCTGTGTCTTAGGCTGTTATGTATATTATCTTTGTACATCAGACAGCACAAGTTATTTTTAAGTCCAAATTTTCTTCTCTTTATCCCATTCCAAAAACAATAAACAAAGCTCACAAGAAAAAGGAATAATAACATATAACCTCACTGTAAACACACGGGTATCACTCCAACAGAATTCCTTTACTGCCTAGCAGCCACCCCAGACCTCACCTCCTCTTTCAGGTCACAGCACTCCATTAGACTGGGGGTTGTACTCCAGTAGGAACTGCTGCTTGCTCTGCATTCCCTTGTACAAGGCCTTCTTTGGCTGAAAACTCATCTGAACCCACCGAGACACTTTACCCCCAGGCAGCCCAGCTAAGGTCACAGCCATGCCGCATAGGATGTCCATACAATGGATGTGATGTTCTTGCTGCCAGCCCTCGCCTCTCAGAGCTGGTACTGGAAACGCCAGGTGCAGGGTTGTGGGACCTTTCACCTTGAGAAACAAGCAAAAAAATTCTATCCCTCGCAGCTCTAGGAAAGAAATGGGGACACACCACAGACCCATTGCCACAGAGGAGCCAAGCCATCCAGGAACCTTTCCATCCAGGAAAGGTGCATTTGTGAAGCTGTATTTAGCAGATGTTGGCTACAGCACTGTGGCAAGATGCACGCCAGACAAAAATAGCCGCTATCATATTTCTTTCTGTTGGCCTCGTAGGTCGGGGGATGTGGGAAGATTTCTCTCTCTGCTGGGGTCACAGCAGGGCAATGTTTGTTGTCTTCTGCCTACTGTCATGTGCCTCATAAAGCCCAAAAGAGGCCTTCTCTCTATTGAAAGAAGTACTTGGCATATTTGGAGCACATGCTGACACCAGTTGCTTTTCAAAGGCTCTGCAAATTCCAGCTCGCTCTTCTATCCAATTTTCCATTCAGAGACACAGCAAGGGGCATTTGGCAGACCATGAAATAAAACTGCACGTGCTGTAATCCTTTTCGGGGTGAGGCTCAAGCTCTCTCTCCCTCTCCTCCCTCCCTCTCTTTTTCATTCCCAGTCTCTTTCTATACAAGTGTGACCAACTACAGGAGCACCTTGCTTGGATTAGACAAGGTCATGGAAAACGCTTGGAAAATCTAGGGCTTGTTATGAGCTCAACGAGCAGCGATACTGACCTTACCAGTTTTAATAGCACAGGGGTTTAATTCCACCCTAAGAGCTGTCTTTTGTTCCCCCCCCCCCTTCCACTGCTAGCGAAGGTTAACTCTTTGCAGGCTTGGAAAAGGTTACTTTGTCAGACTTAACAGAGTAACACACAGTGCCTAAATCACTTGTACTGTACCTATGGGCAGGCAAAACAGGCAATTGTCTGTGACTGAGCCCAGAGCAGTTTGCAGTAGATATGCCAACATCTTCAGTGTATTCCTGGATTAATTTGATATTCCCTTCTTGACACTGATAGAGCCTGCTTCCCAGGTCAGAGTATAAACCATGAGAGAAAAAAGAATGTTCCTCAGCTCCAGTGTCTGTCAGGTCTTACTCTGCAAGGGGACCTTTAGAGTGTACAAACCCAAAAGTAGTGCAGAACATGGCAGTGGGAGTGATCCTTAGGAAAATCAAAAGGAAGGGGGGAGACACTTCATACCAATAACTTGTGAGCTTTAGGGACCAAACCTACTTAGTTATTTTAAAATGACTTTGTTCCATTGACTTGGTTTCTCACTTACGTGTAGCTTTGTATGTTTCCAGATCCTTTAATTTTAGGCCTCTGAGGGGGGGAAAAAAAGTCTATTTGATTTCCCAGTCTTTATTTTCCTGAGCAAGATTGCTGTTCCAAGCATCTCATGGATCAACTGCTGGCTGTCAGTTTGCTCCCTCTTCTCCTCCTTTCCCCTCCCACCAGCCTCCAGCCACTTGCTCCCATTCCACTTCTCAGTTAAAACACAAGCAAAATGGGTTCTGGAGACGCCAGCCAAGCAGTGGGAGAAGGGAAGGAGAGGAGGGGTGACACAGGCTTCCCTGTGTTGTACTGGTGAGGTGTTGTGTCGGGTCATCCCAATGGAGCCATCTCCTGTGACATTAATGGTTTATCACTGGAGAATCATTTGTGTTAATTGAGCCTACCCACCAATGAAGTCACTGTTGCAAAGTCATGTGCTGCCACAGTGATGAAGAAAGTCTTTCCCCATAGAGCTGACATCAGGAGATGAGAGGTGGCCACAGGCTCAACTACAGGTAGAAATCATCTGTGGGAGAAGCAGCTGCCAAGGAATGCACTGTAAAATGACTCTGGTAGCCAGGAGGTGAAGGCACAGATCAAAATAAAATAGAGAAATGCCTATGACGAAAGGGAAGGCTCAGAAGGGAAGGATGAATTGCTTAGATTAGTATCAACCAAGTTGTATTCAAAGGGGCACTTTTATTTTGAATAAGTAGTTTTCCAGTATATGGCTCTGGCATGACTTCCTAGCCTTATTTCTCTAAATTGAATTTTTAAAAATCCATTCTCGATTTGCTTTCAGCAGCATGGAGAGAATTCATATCTAGATGCAAACCTCATGGCTCAGTCCAGTCCTTTCTGTCTCTCTCTCCATTTATTTAGTTTTCAGTTTAGAGCTTTCAGATGTAGATAAAGGATAAAGCAAAGTTGTTTTGTTAACTTAGGCCCATTTCAGCTGCATTCTGGTAGACTAGTCTTCAAATATTTATTTGTACATACTTGTATGGCAGTACTGCTTTGGTTTAGAAACTTACAGAAATAAGTTATCAAATATGAATACATTAATGAATATAAGCTGTATTTCTCCACATATCTCTAGACCAGTCTCTTTGTACTGAGCAGAGATACAGTTTTCAGTAGCCTTGGGTTTTAACCTAGTGACACCAGAGAAGCAGAAAAGCAATAGTGATGGGCCCCAAGGTGTGTGTACTTAATGTCTTTGGAGCTGCTGTAAACCCATGCCTACTACTGTCTCCTGTAATTCACAGGAGCTGTGTGGAAAGGGAAAGCAAAAAATGCTGATCTAAGCAAATTTGATACAAATTTGGGCAAAGGATCAAAGATTCTGTTTCTATGGAAGCCAGTTCATCAATCCTTTCAGGCAGCAGATCTTCTTCTCCCCAGCCCACTCTCCTTTTTTTCTTCTTCTTCTTCTTTTTCTTTTTTGGTAATTTTTCTTAAAAACATGAAATGGAAAAAAAATACTTTATCATTAGCCAGAGACTGATTTCCACCAGCACGTGAGGGTTTCTTTGCCTTGGTCTTTTCTAACAACCAGTAAATATCCAAACACATAGTTGTGCCAGATAAAAGAAGAAAGTAATAACGCTGTATAAAAACAGCCCAGGCAGCTAGCTAAGCAGTTGGCTCTCGTTTCTTTCAGAATTAAAGGAATCAAATCCAGTTCTGTGCTGGTATTTACTGTCGAGTGGCCTACTTCAGATTTTAATGATCTCTTGAGACCCTGGCCTGACCCAAAATGTTGTTACAACTTGGCCCACCTCAGTATAATAAACTACAATCCTGTCACATGGAGCCCCTCATTCAGTAATTAGAAATGTCCTAAGAACAGTATTAACTACTGTGCCTAAAAGCAGGCTGAGCAAATGCCAGTTTACAAGGGATTCATGGTCAAGGTGCTGAGTGAATTGCTGGCTGCAAAGGCAGGTCTCAAACAAAAAGAAATTAAAAGAAACCTTGCTAAGCTCCCTTAGGGAAAATTGTAGCAGCCTCCCCTCTGCATAATCAACAGCTGCAGAAGCAAAAGTGTTGCTCATCTGTTTTGCTGCCAAGTGGAAAATATATACTATATGCATTATGGAGATGGAGAAGGGTTATAACAACACTGTAGGTAGAAAGAATTTATAAATGGCTAGTTGGATGCTACTTTTAAGGCAGAGAACGGGAGAAGTAAGAAATTGTTGCAGAAAATGCCATAATATGCTTTAAAAATGGAGGAGTAATGAATATACTCTCTTGTGTCTATACATTATGAATGCAGAATTAATTTATATTGCATTTCAGCAACGTTATACTCTACTTCACACTTAATTATATTAGATAAATACCTGGAGTGAGGAACACATTGCTGACACTAGCAGCTAAGAAAGTCTTTTGTCATAAAAATAAGGACTACATTTTTGCAAGGTGGAGACAGCGTTAAGTATTTTCATAGTTAACCCAATCTCTATTGCTATTTCTAAGTAGGCTGTTAACACCCTGCAGTCCCAGAGGCTTTTCTGCTTCAAGACCTTACACACTACCTCACATCAATGAGATAAACCATTTGCTGCACCATTTTAACTCTGGGCAGCTAAGCCAGGTTCAGGATACTGAAATGTATCCTCATTTCAGTAGGTTTTCTGGTCCGTCAAGGTGGAGTGATACCCCACAGGTAACGGGAAACCTCCAACAACATCATCAATAGTACAGCTCCTAAGTGAGAAATGGAGCAGATGCTTTCACAGGGCCCCCTGTGAACCCTCGTGCCCTCTGACAGTAGACAGTTAACTGCATTTGCAGTATCATTAACCCCACTAATGCTCTAACAAAAATAACTCCAAACCAAAGTGCCCACACACAGCTCAAAAGGCACTGGTTCTAAATATTTTTATTGAATCTTACCAACCGAGTGGATCAGGAACAAATCCTTTCATGCATCTTTATGCCTTATAAAGATGCACAAGGATCACGCACATGCAATCAATTATTGCAATCCACTTTTTGGGTCACCTCTGGGAGGAAGGGAGCTGGGGGCAGGCATGACATTCCCTTGTGTTTGGTGTTGTAGACTTCCAAGAGGACTTGGGGTAGGCTCACAAGTGGGAGAAAAGGAAGCAATTGGAGGAGAAAGGCAGTTTTCAGAGATTTCACTGTGCATCATCCCCAGCTCGGTGAGTGATGTGGTGCAGAGCAGGGCCATCACACCTTTCCATCATTCTGCCTTTCTGCTTGAGGAGGGAGGAAAAAAGAAGTGTCTGCAAGCCCTCAGCCAGGAGGCCTGGTTGTGCATCTCTTGTCAAGGTGTGGTGCACATGGCTGCTCCCAAACCCTGTCAGGATGCCTGGCCACACCACTGCTGCGGAAAACTTGGAAACTGCAGAGACTGTTTGTTTCATTGTCCTGGAAAATGGAGCCCACAGGAAGAGGCTGCTGTTTTCCAAAGTAACCCTATTAGGAGCAATTACCAAAAATGGAAGATAAAATTAGCATGTGATGAATTTTATGTTAATTTCAGATGACTATTTGGGAATACAGCAAAAGAGCTGGCTTGATGAATTAAAATAATTTTTTCCATTAGTAACAACTAGATTATGGTTTGAATAAAAAGTAAAATCACCCTGTGCAAGGTTTAAGTGTGCAGTAAATAGAAACCAGCTTTCAAACCTGACATGGAAATAATTTTGTTGTGTTCTTGGGCTTGTTGTGCATCTCTGTCATTCCAACATTGGTGGGAAAGGTTTGATTCCACAGACATGGGCTTAGACACCTGGTTTTCTGGGGGCTCTTGGTGACAATTTTCAGCTAAGAGTCTCACTAAAGAGCTCAGAAACTGATACAAAAGTGAGCTGGTGGTTGCCTCTGGCAGAAGTGTCTAGAGCTCAGTTTTGATGTGATTTGATATATAACATGCCACTTGATTTGGAACTGCTTTTATATTCCATGAACACTCGATTTGGAACTGCTATCTTTTATATTATTCTATGAACACTCTTAGAATTAATATCCATCAGATTAGTAACTTCCCAGGATAGTACTAAATCCTCTTTTAATTTGAATGAGAGGATTAAAAATCTCTAAGTAAATTTTACACTACTGCCCTCTGGGTTTTGTCCCTTTCCCAAGGACATAATTTGGAGTGTTATCAGAAGCTAAATAGGTCACTGGTAGGACAGCTCTTGTCCACTGGATGACACTGAGTCGGCACACAGAGGTGCCAGGTTTTAGGTGACTAAAAAGAGGGCAGACGCTGATGGAGAATGAATGCATTGAAATCACCCCAGCTCAATCTGCAGCTGGCATATCCCTATAGCAGCCACCCTCAGGAGTTTGCTTGCAGCTCTATCCAGATATCCTGCTTGAGAAGTCTACAAACTCAGCAGTCTCTTCATGGGGAAGGAAGTTGAGGTATCTTATTTTGGGATCACCAGAAACCCAACATGGCTGGAGGATAATCATACCAAAGGAACATGTTTCCTGCCTTTCTCCATACTGCTTCCCTCTCCATTAGTTCCTTGAAAACAGTGGTGTGTGTCTCCAAGTGTAACCACATGCCATCCTTCTCAGGGAGAAGTTGTTTGCACAAATACTATAGAAGAGAAGTACTGGGTTATTCCTCATGCTTGAATGCTCTAGATTTGGAAATAGATGCTTCACCATCAAGCAGGTCAGAGGTGTCCCCAGGTCATGGATCCAAATGATAAGGTGGATAGGAAAAGAAAACAGAGGGTTTCACAGTACACGATTTTAATGGATGTTTAGATTGGCTGCAAATGTGCAAGTGCCTGTTTGTTTGGAGTTACCAGGATATGAATCAAAGAAATAAAAATAGCAATGCATTAAGGCTTAGAGAACCTCTTGGGAAGGAGCAAGCTAATATTTCTAAATGTAAATATTTTGACCCAACCTATTAATCAAGTTCTCATGCTACAGTGGGAGAGAATTGAGTTGGATGTGGTAACTTGTCTTCTGTGTTCTGCAGGAAGAGCATATTGTGCTTCATACACCAGCACCTTGTCTGACTGATTAAGCAGTGCTAATTCCTTCAAACTTTCCAGTATCATGCCATTGGGTTACTGGGGTTTTGTGTTACAAAAAAATTAAATCAAAACTTCTTTTCGCCAGCTTTTCTGTTTTTGATGTGTGGCACAGGGAGCAAATTCCAAGTCTTGGCATTTCTTTTAATGTCTTTACTACTGTGAGAAATTGCTGGAGACCTTAAGAATGCATCTTAATTAAATCAGTGAGTTTCCTCATCCTTTTTTCTCTATTGCTTATCATTCCCATGGTCTTACGTAGCTCAGATTTTTGAACATGGGTGGTGATGTTTAAAATGTTTAATAGATGACTAACAGATGTCAGGACATTACAGGCATAAGCAGCGTGTTATATATTAAAAAGACACATTGTCATTCAAAGATGTCAACATAGTCTTCTGTCAAGTTTTGAGACACTGAATCATTTTATAGCAGTTTATATCACTTATTACAACATCCTCCTAAGACATTTGCAAATATAAAATTAATGCTAAATATGAAATATATTTGCAATGATTGATCAAGTTGTTAGAACCAGTGATAATTGGAACACTTATCTCCTCTAACAGATGTACATCCAGAAAGATGATAGCAACCATTTTGTTCGCCTCGGTCTAGTTTTTCTCAAGTGCTGCTGAGCCAGAGGAATCACCTAGACTTTGTGGAGAGGTAGTCCCTAGCCATGGTATCCAAGCACTGCAGTTGTGGGGAGAGTGCTTTTTACAGTTCAGTGCCTGCCTCTGGTCCCCCAGGTAGAATTAAGGTCCAGTCTGAGGGTTGTTTTCTCCTGCTTCATCCTTCTTTTGTGATTAATGATTTGTGATACCTACAGCTCACTTTGGCTAGCACAAGCCTTGAAGCACATTCTTGTGTTTACGGTTTGCTGTTAATTAAAGAAAGTCTATAAAATGAGTGCATCAGCATCTGCAGTGGGTTCCTTATTTCTGTGGAGCAGTCCAGGCTGTGGGTGATGTCTCTGTGACCCATGTTGCTTTGGCAGTGTGTGATGGCAAGAGCTGGAAGTGTTTAGACCAAATCATTATTATCAAATGCTTTACAGCTTAGACTTAAAATCTGGGTTTGTAAAACAGGCATTACTGTTGTGTGATAGACCCAATTGCTGGAATTTCCTTTTTCCATTGGCCTGAAAAAAGCACAAGCCCATGATACGGAGCCTTTCTACTTCCTCCATTTCTGCCATACAGAACAGCTATTGTGAGAAATGTAAAGAGATCTCTTCCAAGGAAGTAGTCTAATGAGGTTTATAATACTTTTAAATTTACATTTTTTTATATGTCCCCAGAGATGCTGTAAAGAATACATTTTACAAATGCTAGAACAAATAATGGAATTGTGAACAAAAAAAAATAAAAATTGCATGTCACAGCTGCCCACAACCTTTGGCTTGAGAAGAAATTCAAGGAGAAATGAAGAAAAGACGCCTTGGCTCACTTCCAATCATTTGGCATTTTAACTATATATTAAGCTAACCCTCTTTCTGAAAGTTTTGATTCTTACAGAATTTATAGGCAAAGAATAGCAGTAAGAAGGAGAATAACAGTAGCTAAATCTGGCAATTAAGTGTTACCAAAATTTTTGCCCATTTCATGTCTTAAAGGTCTCTCTAATTTATTTATTTATTAAGTCTTTCTTGGGTGCCTGTCAATGTATGGAAAGAAGACAAATTTCTGCATTTATTGAATATATTGATGGAGTATAAAAGATATTTTATTTCTATTGTCTATCTCTGACTGGCTGTTAGCTGACTGAGTAACAGACAACTCTGCCTCTTTCTGCCTGGAGACAGCTGGAAGTCAGGCCACATTATATGAGAAGACAGAAAAAAACCAAGAAAGTTTCAAAATTGGCCTCCTATAGATCATCATTGACCAGTGCAGGTAGCAAAATGTGTCACTTAGTTTCAGTCACTGTATCAAATCACAATAATTTTACCACAGCTCTGAAATCTCTTTCCCAGACTACCTCTCTCTTTTACTGTCCCCTGAAGACTTCCCCTGACTTTGAGGTGACATGCTGATTTCCCACTGGAGTCATAATTCAAATGAAATCACGTCACGGTGACACCAGCACAATTAAATCATAAATAAAGGCCATGACATGTGTTTCTAAAAGCTATTATGAAATATATATAGAGAGAGATATATAATCTGCATTAGATTGTTACTGAAAAGGGTTTTTTAAAAGCTCAATTTAAGTCAACGTAGATTGCACATATTTACTACCATTCCCTTCTAATCTCAGGGTTTAGCAAACATGAGCCTGTGTTACATCCTCTATTATATAGATAGGAAGAGTGAGATATTAAAGGTGACTTTCTCCTGGTCAGAAAGCTGGGAGCATGGGAATTTTTCAACTCTCAAGCTCCTTAACTCCTCTGCCCTTTCCGTTGCGTTGATATGTTTCCATACTTCCTTATTTAGCTATGGACTAGAAGTGATCCAGGCAATCCTTTATTAAATCTAGAATCCTACCACTTCTATTCCCACTAGGGCTGTTCTTCAGCTTTTACAAGCATGCTTACTGTCCATTGCCTTCCCAAAAGTAACTGGGCTAATTGAAGGTTTTACGGTATCTGAAGCAGATTCTATTAAAACTAGACACGAAATTGAGTTTGTAGGAATGCAGTTACTGGCATTAATGGGCATTAATTCTGAGGGCCTAGAGGCAGCCAAACCATGCCCTGTTCCCAACTCGGTAAAGAGCAGCATATGACAGAAAAGGAAGGGAAAAAGCACTTGCACAGTTCTTCCCTGGGGAATTAGGAGTCTGCAAGAGACATCAGCTGGCCCCAGATCCTAAGGAAACGGCTTTAACATCACTTATTGGCACGTAAATAGTGCAGAATGATCCTGTGCCAGATGCCATTTTTTCATACCACACCTCAAACAGGAGCTGAGATGCATTAGTGCCATTTGAGGATGGATGCCTCTGAAGGAAAAGCCAGCATTTGCACCACAATGTAGGTGAGAGGCACGCAGCAAATGTGGCATCTCATGACACATGTGACAATGACGTGGGAGTGGAGGACTTAAGTGACCCTTCAAAGTTCGGCCCCCAGACTTACTGTTTTGAAGCTTGTCCTTGTTTCCTAATCCATGTGACTATGTTTTCAAGAGTATTTAATTTCCTAGGCAAACATTATTGCCTTTTTTCTGTTTCTGAGTAGTGAACAGTGAGAAATCAACCAAATTGAAGTTACCACACAAACAAGAGAAAAATAACTACCCACGTGGTGATGACCTGGAGATTCAGTTCCTAACTGGCAAAGGCCCAGAGGAATTGAGACTCTGTGTCCAAGGGGGCAAGTGGGGATATGGAGAACAGCAGCTGAGACTGCATGGGCTCACATTAGCCTGGTGCAGGTTAGCCTGGTGCTCACATTAGCCGGTGTGTCAGCAACATTGATGGACAGCACAGGAATTCAGCGCATTTGGGCTCCACTCCTGCAAGGGTTTAGGCCTGCACTTAAGATGCACATAGGAAGAGTAATAAAGCTTGGAGTATGCAAACACCATTATGGAAGAGAGGCCTTTTTTCATCCAGAAACCGCCTTTGCTGCACAATTTTTTGTGCCTCAGAATATCAAGCAGCAGCAGAGTTAAATGGAATCATATTAATAAGCATGGATAATCTCGTCATCCCGGGCGGGCTGACAGCAAAGCAGCTCCAAACACATGCAGCTGAGCGAGATGTTCCTGCAATTAATTGGATTTGATTAAATTTCTCATTTAATGGCTGGAGGAAAAGAAACAGACCAAAGATAGTGAGCAACTTTCTTGCTAACTTGGAGCTTTGAGTAATGGCTGTGGAACACCAGGTTCCCCACTGCATTATGTGGGGAAAGTGTTGCTCTGGACATAGGGGCACAAGAACCCAGTTTCTCACGACCATTCTCTTTGTCCTCACCTTCTCCTTTTCTGAAAGAGAAGATGAAAATTTTTACTCCCAAATAGCTGCTCTGACGCTGCTATGTTTCTGTTAAAAAAATTGAAACAATTTAATTTTTGTTCCCAAAAAGTGGGAAACCAACTACAAGGCCTTGAAAGCTAAGGGGAAACAGAGCTGTCAATCTCCAGCCAGCTTTAGATTGTGATCTGTGAACTTAGATGGGTACACAGAGCTACCTATCCCATCCTTGTCCTTGCTTATATAGGGTTAGGCTCTACTCAGAAACATTGAATCTTGATTAAAATCTCTTACAGCAAGGTCCTCAAAAATCCATAAGTAAAACAAGTAGTTGCCTTTACCATCTTGCTAAAATTGTGCCTGACACATGGAGGCTTACATGGGTACAAATTGGGCCTGGTTTCAGCTTAATTTTTCATTGCATGATCAAACAATGCTACCTGTTGAAAACTTGATTTATTTTATAAAAATGGCTTGAGTCCTTTTTAGTACATTTTTGAATAAAGCACTAAAAAGAGCAAATTTTCCATGGAAACCCCACAGCATTTTACAAATATCCTGGCTGTGCCATATAAAACAGCTTTTTAAAAACCCAGTGAAAGTCTTAGTGAGCTCTGCTTTGCATAGTTTTCTATCATGGGTAACACCAATAATGTAACAGTGGTGGGAATTGACTACATCTGCTAGATCACCTTGTTTAGGTAAGGTTTGCACATCATAGTGTTTAATGTAAGCTTTCTGTCACAGGGGTCCTGCTGTCTCTCAAAGAAGTAGCAGCTGCCTCTACATGGCTACAGAGAGGTCAGGTCCCACGTGCAGCTTCTGGTGGCTCAGGCATTACGAGGTCACTTACAGTACACTCACTTCCCGAAACATTGGAAAATTTCAACACACAAACTTGGGTTATGTTGGACGGATTTACAATACCTGAACAAACTGATTTACAATACCTGAACAAATTAGAATTAAGACTGGATCAGTAGGCTGAGGCCAGTTGGATGACGCTCAACAAAGCTCAGCGCCAGGTTCTGCCCTAACATCAAAACAGCACCATGAAATGCTACAGGATTGGAGAAGATGGGATGGAAAGCTGCCCAGTGGAAAAGGACACTGGGGTGTCGGTCAACAATGGCTGAACATGAGCCAGTGTGTGTCCAAGTGGCCAAGAAAGCCAATGGCATCCTGGTCTGAATCAGCAATAGTGTGGGCAGCAGGACTAGGGCAGTGATTGTTCCCCTGTGCTTGGCACTGGTGAGGCCACACCTTCAGTGCTGTGTTCAGTTCTGGGCTCCTCACTGCAACAAAGACATTGAGGGGCTGGAAGCATATCCAAAGAGCAATGGAGCTGGTGGAGGGGCTGGAGCACAAGTCTGATGAGGAGCAGCTGAGGGAGCTGGAGGTGTTCAGCCTGGAGAAAGAGAGGACCAGAGGGGACCTTACCACTCTCTGCAACCAACTGAAAAGAGGGTGTAGTGAGGTAAGAGTTGGTCTCTCCTCCCAAGCATCAGGAGACAGGATGAGGAAACAGCCTCAAGTTACACCAGGGGAGGCTGAGATTGGATATTATGAAAAATTTCTTCAGAAAAAGGGCTGTCAAGCATGGGAACAGGCTACCCAGACAAGTGCTTGAGCCAGCCTCCCTGTAGGTATTTAAAAGACATGTACATGTGGTATTTAGGGACATGGCAGTGCTGGATTAACAGTTGGAGTCAACAATCTGAAAGGTTTTTTCCAACCTGAATGGTTCTCTGAGTCAGAAAGAGAAGCAGCATCACAGCTCCGTCTCATGTGCATACATAAACACATAGAGTCAAGTATGTCTACACACGTCTACACATGCATGCGTGAGTACACCCCACCACAGCTCCTTAACACCAGCACAACTTTTTCTCTGATTTGCGTCACGTATACATGGATCATTTCTCAAACCATTGTGGGATAACAGAATTTGCAAATCACAAAAAAACCCCCACCCATCTCTTCTTTCCCTCTTGGGTTCTTATGTGTGCCAGTAAAGCAAAACTCAGACTCCTACAAAACTGGCCACCCTGTAACTTACATTGGCAGTTGTTAAAATGCTGGTCTAAGTCAGCCCCCACAACTGTACATGAGTGAAACTCACTGGGGATTGTGCCACCTGCTTTAGCCTTTGCCACAATAACTAATTCTCCATTTTGGAAGGTTTCCAGGCCAAAAGATGGTTTTCTCCTGATTTGGCTTAGCAGGGCACTGACAGGCACCCCAGGGATACCCTGGTTACTGGTTCAATACCCACCATCTCAGCAAGCAGCCCCAGCTGAGCTCTCCAGAAGGATATGCTCATTCTATAATCCTGCTAGGTCCCTGCTTTATTATTTGTCTTTCCTGTCTGGCTGCTTTAACCACTGGCTCCTAACTTTATGGGTTCACCTTGCTACAACCACACAGGATGCCAGGCAACATTCAGCCACCTCCAGCTTCATCTAGGCCAAAATCTGGCAACATCTGCTGCCTGCCAGGTGCTAGTCCACTGGTGGGACTGCTCCTCCTGCATGACCATCCCCTAAATTTGCAGTGAAATAAATGCCTTCTCTGTCCCTCTTGGCAGTAGGTGGGGGCACTTCACCAGTATGGAAATAGATATTATTCTACCACTGAAATACACCTAGCAAGGATGTGCCTTTTTTCCCTATAACATGATGGGTAATACCAGCCCATACCAGCAATATAATCTAAAAGCATAGTTCAGCGTTCAACTGTTTGTTTTCCTTAATTGCTGTGTAGCAGCTCCCTGTCCCTTACAGAAGATACCATTATCCTTTCTTCTCAGCCAGGGATTTACAATGCATGGATTTAGAGAGGAATCCAGGCCATGCTGAAATCCACAGATGAATTCCCAGGCCTGACCTTGGCAGGGCTGGGATTTCACCTAAAATGACTTGTGTTATGTATCATGCAGAAAGGCTGTGGCATATTATGGGATTAAAGACTGGTTTGGGGAAAAGAACCTGTTTAAAACATACCTCTTTTTTGAAAAAATACACACTGTGCAGAAATAAAAAGCTGTTTGTTCTCATCTTAATTTAGGTGGTGATTTGCCAACACATTTCTTCAAGAACAACTAATAAAGTTATTGTTTTGTCACATTTTGCTATGAGATTGTTATTTTTTGTTTGAATAGGTCTTTCTGAAATCTATGATACATTGTTATTGTGAGAAACACCTCTTGCTTTTCTGAATGAATGTGAAGACAATTGAGTTGAAAAGGTCAGAACAAATATGCGTTACCTCAGCTTTTCAACATGTAATACTCAACTTCAGTTGAGTATCCAAAGTGAAATAATTCAGACTTTCTACATCACAAGAAATTATTGGCATTTCCGTGCTCCTAATTTGGTGGTGACAAAGTTCCCAATCATACTTTTTTCACCTTCTTCTCCCAAGAAAACAGGATTTCTGTTTTTCAGACAGCTCTGGCAGTGTGTGGCCCTATGTGGTGTTTGAAAGCTTCATCTTTGCTTTTGCATGGGAAAGATGCCCTCTGTATTCTACATGGTTACTGGCTCTGGATTCATCTCTCAGAAACTGCCGGGCTAGTGCTTGCCCTTTGCAAAGACACACCCACCAAACAGAGTGACAGCCATGTAGGCTAGATTCCTTTGGGTAGCTGGCACAGCCAGGCTTGTCTGGAAGTAAGGAAGGAAATGTAGCAGGCAGGCCATGTTTCTTGATGAAGAGGTCTCACCATTATTCCTCCAGGGATAAACCCAGGCTAACAACTTATTTCATATCAGTTAGTGCCAATCTGGCATCTGAGGGGCTGTGAGAGCTCTGCTGCTGTGAGCCTGCATTGGATTCAGGCAGCTGACCTCGAGGTGAAAATCCCTCTATCCCATTATACACCCCCTGAGACACCCTGGCCCCATCTACTTTGTTTTCTCTGCTCCCTGTCATTTATTTTCATCTCTTGTTTTAATCTCCTTAGCATGTCATGTGTGCCCATGCAAGAGATGCTTTCTGTGCAGTCTAGCAAGCACATTGATGGGGTTCCTTCCTCTCCACGTCTGGGTACCAGCAGTACTTCTTGGCCACTTGTCAAATATTTCCATAAAGATCGTCTTTCAGGGTTTCACATAATCACATTAACAGGGCAGATATTAAATAGAAGTCAGGAAAAGGTGCTCAGAGGGAGTGGGGAAAGAGAGTAGTTCTAGGAGATGGTTCAGTTCTTTTGTTGCAAGGAAAAGGCCACTGGGGCAGATGATTGCTGGATTTGTTTCCACACCAAGGCTGAGAAATAAATAAACCAAGCTAAGGATGAGTGACTTTATCCCTGTTAAAGCTGGGATGCAAATATTCTGCAGAAATGACCCAGAAATTTTATTTTTCAGGTAAATGGGAGGGAAAAAAGCCCTCAGGGTTATGCTACAAGAATGCAGAGCAGCTGGTAAGAATAAACCTTGTCAGTATAAAAAGCTTTACTCATTAGGAAAGCATGACCTTCATTTTTGTGGGGCAGACCTTTGTCAGGGCTTTCTGGACTACTCTGGGACCCAAGTGAGGCTTCTTTCCACATCTGGCTTTGCACAACATGTCCCTGCAGAACACAAGGTGTTCCTGAGGCTGTCAGTGGCAGAAGCCCATGGGGCTGGTTGCAAGGTTCAGCTAGAAGACCCTTTTGTTTGTTTTTTTGTGCCTGAAGGGATCAGCTGTATTCAAGGTGAGGAATGTCAGCTCTGATTCCTCTTGTATCAATCTGTCCACAACTCATTAGCTTATATGTAAACTTTGGATTTTAAATAAACAGCAGTACACCCTGATTTAATATCATATAAGGTATCTGAATATATATATATTGTTGTTGTTTTTGTTGTTGTGAACTGGAATTCACAACATGTTAAAGGGCAGCTCTGATTTTGACATTTACAAATGCCTTCTATTTTTGGTAAGGCTCCAGATCTTTTCTTCTCATGAAGTAAGACTTGCATCTGGAACCACTGCTTCTCCATCTATCTACCTACTTATATTCCTTATGCTAGGAATTAGCTTTGCAGGATCTTGCTGTTGTCTCTTGATGCTTTAAGGGGCAGTTCTACACTTCGATGTTTTACTCCAGATAATTTGTCCAGGTAGATGAATGCCAGTATATTCAACATTGCTGGTTGTTCTACTTGCTTAATTGAGAAGAGGTGAAAAAAAGACAACCTGAGAAAAAGAAAGTGGACGATTTAATATGATTTTTTTGCTTGTGTTGTGGAATTTGTGTTGCTGGAAGTTGCTGATGGTACAAAATTCATTGAATTCTTGGTTAAATATTAACATGTGGGGAGTGTCTGTAACTTCCATGTGACGCTTGATACAATTCCTAAGTATGAGGTCTTCTTGGCAACTTTTCTGCTCCACCAACTCTTGCATAAACATCTAACTGGAGAATTTACTTGCAGTATATTTTATCCAGGTGCCTTCAGTGATGTAGGAAATTAGACAGTTCTTGTACTCTGATGGCTCTGAACACCTGGGGATGCAAAGGGCTCTGACTTTTGGCCTGACTCTACCCCATGTGGCTCTGAATGCCAGTCCTTTGCCATTCCCATGAGGTTTGAAGCAGCACTTCATATGCCCCTGGCATTCCGCTGCTTGTGGGCTGTACCTAATGACGTCATCTTGAAGCGACTTTCCAAACTGCTCTTCTGCCATCTTTCTTCCCTATTTACAATAGTTTCTGATTTGGGAAGAGTGCTAACAGAAGCGAGAGGGGGAGAGGGGAGGTGGTGGGAATATTGGGGGGTGAGTTTGAGAGGGGCAGGTACAAGCAAGATAGGAAGAGTGCTGTTTGCAGAGGCCTGGTACGAGTTGAACTTTGTGCCCTGGGGCACAGAAACAGGAAGGCAGAGAAAAAACACCTGAAAAGATGGGAAAAATATAAAATGCTAAAGGAAATTGACTCTGAAAAGGAGGTGCAGGGTTGCAGTTAGGAGTCCTGCCAAATGACTGCAGTGCAAGTTGCATAGCTGGTGTTGCTCTGAGACCAGCAAGGACCCAGCTACACCATGGTGTCCATCCCATGCAACCTGAAGCTGGTAGCCACACAACATGGAAACTCTGCCACAGCTGCCAGAACTCAAACATTGCAGTTTGGCACTAATTTCTGTTGTGTGGGTAGATTATTTTGCCTAGAAAATATGTTTTTCTTAACTAAGCAAATTTTCTTTTGTCTGTTGTCTGACCCGCCTCTGGATGTCAAAGATATCACAGGATGAATACATCTTTATGTATATCATGAATCAGGATAATAAAGAAGGCAAGGAAATACTGAACAGTCCTGATCCTGGTTGCTCTTCTGCATCATTTCCAAGTGAGAGGGCCAGGTTTTCCCCTGGCCTGAGTCTGTGAAGTCTAAATGAAAAATTTTATAATTTATGTCTGAAAAATATTTTTCAGACTTTCTTAGTAATATGGTGGTTTTTGTTTGCTGGGGTTTTTTTTGTCCCCCTCCTTTGTTTTAATGTGGCCAGCATTGGAAATGTTATATGTCTGAGTACAAAATCACACAAATCAAAGGTAGGATAATGAAAGCCACACTTTCACCAAGTGAATGAGATAAAACAGTCCAAGGAGGAGCTTGTTAATAGGAGTTTTGACTTGGATAGCCCCTCAATCATCTACATGTAGCAAGTCTGAGTTTCATAACTCTGTCTGTGAAGACTAAACATTATATTTTGTGGACAACCACAAAAGCCTTTTAACACTGGTTTAATTACAAAGCCCAGAAAAATGACTTAGCTCTGGAAAGAAAGTAATAAGCAGCACTTCAGTTGAAAGAGGTTGTTTCATAGCTGAAAAGAAGCATACACACAAACTTTTTTGTTATGTTAGGAAGAACATTTGAATAATGGATGCTGTTGTTTTTATGTTGTGCATTGTGATTAGTACTGGAGAAAGTACTTAGATAAGTTTAGGTCACTTGCAATAAAGAAGGCACTTATGCACATGATATAACTTTATGCAGGTATTAAAAACATCTCTGGTCCCTAGAGGATTTATTGAATTGAATTCAGTATTTGTCGGTAAATTGTATGAAAAGCTACTTTCATATATGCACAGCTTGAGTCCTCAAAACCAAATGCGAAAGAGAAATATTTCCATGATTCTTGCATTTAATTGCATGATAGAGAAAAAAAAAGACCAGTTATAAAGAGAGTAAAAATAGTTCTCCGTAGCATAATTTTAGCTTTTGAGCCCAGATAAAGAGCTCCTGGGTAATAAATAGAACAGGACAGTACTTACTACAACAAGAAACAGAAAACCAATATGAAAGGGTAAAAGGTGGGGATTTTAAACCTTTGTCTTGGGAAACTTTGGCTGATTATCCAGTTTGCTATCTGAAAAGTGTCTTAAATCAGGCTTCTGTCCAACCTTCAATGCACCTTTGTGCAGCTTGAAGGAATACTTGGAGTGTAACAGTATCATTTGCAATAATAAAGGACCACTAAGCCTGGCACTTCAGAAACTCAGATCCCCCTCCCTCCCTCTTGAGCCATTCTCCACCTTGAGTAAAAACCCTCTAAGCATTATTTGTAATGAGAGTCAAGGCATTCCTACATACACCTGGATTTCAATGTTTACAGCTTCTATTTCAGTTTTCAAGGGAAAACATTAATGTATAAAGATGCCCTCTGACAGATTCAGGGCATGATTCTCCTACATCTCTTGAATCAGGCAGAATAGTACCTGTTGTGGTGTTATTTTCAAGAATATGAATGTCAATATCACCACCAACCAGCCTAGAGGAAAGCAGAGACCTGGGAATATAGGAAGATATCTAAGCAAAAGCAAGTATATGTATTAAATGTTATTTACAAAGCCAAGAGCTCAGACAGCCCATCCTATAAAGCCACCATCTGGGGGAGTAGGTCCAAGCTTTCTTGGTTCATCCTAAATTTTTCTTCAATTTTGGAAATGTGTCTGCACACATACATCAACCTTTTAAATCTCCGTAAAAAGGGGAAAGTTTTGGTTCCATGATAAGTCACTATATGCCTTCTTGGTTAAAAAAACAAAACCAAACCAAACCCCCACCAAACTTTAAGGTAAATAAAGAAACAGGTTACCAGGTACCCTGGTACCAAGTACAGAGCGTTCACAATTCAGAATGAGACAAGAGTAACACAAATACTGCCAGAAGAGAGTCAGTGATCAAACTTACATCTGCTTTGCATGCATGTTTATTTATTTGTTGCAAACCATACAGCCCAGTTCTTATCTTGTGCCTGTATAGGCATGAGAAGTCTCCATGGTAAGCAGAACAATACCAGAGAAAGCAAGGAAACAAACTGGGCTGTTGTCTTGGTATAGGGTAAATTCTGGGAGGAAACTTTTGAATGGGGTCTCTCTAGAAAAGCCAATTCAAGTGGCTCCTCTTCCAATTGGTTTGAGAAAAGATTCCTTTGGAGAAAAGTGGAAAAACTTGTTTATTTAACAAGCAAAGTATTCACAAGCATAAAAAAAAATAATAAACAATAAAACCTTCCACTGTTCTGAAGAGATGGCAAATTCAGAAAGTCCTTTTGTGGGGTGTAGCTCAGCTCACTCAGTCTCATATCCGTCCTGCCGGCACTGGAATTCAGCACGCGGCCCTGGTGGGCCACAGGTGTGAGCTCCTGGCATTTTTCTGGGTTTTTAGTCTAGAGCAGGTTTGAACAATTCCAAGAAAGAGAAAAAAACACAGTCTGGGGAACTTCTCTGCCTCAGCTAGCAAAAAACTAACTAAAAGCAAAGGAGATCTCTGTCCTGGTGTCTGTCCATTCTGCAGACAACACAGCCCAGGAGCAGGAATATGGAGGAGTGAATGCAGTTTCTGAAAACAAACTCCACACTTCTTTTTCCCTCTCCTTCACTCTCAGAACCAGTCTTTAAGGTCCAGAACTTAATACCCAGCACAAGCAGAACAGATGATTGGGGATACAGGCATCATAAAGTCATCCTAGGACAGCTATTTATAATTGCTCTGTTACCAATATACTCCTTCAACAGCTTGCCCAGATTAGACATAATTGTGTATTTATACTCTCTGGGAGAGTGGTTCTGAATAATTTTGTTCCTTTTCAGAAGATGCTTTTATAAAATCTGTATTTGTAACTGGATTCTACACATCCTATTACATGGGTACTTTAATAGTAATTACTTTGACCTCTGTTTGACTACTGTGTAAAGGGAAAGGGGGCTTCCTCCAGGAACATAATCTTTCTAATTTTTCAGCAGAAAATAATTTTGGTTCAACTTCATTTCTCTCCAGTTATTGTAGCATTTGTCTTGTTCCTAGGGTCCTTTAAAAGAAGAAATTATCTTTCTGTGTGAGCTTTTCTCCCTTAAAAATCTTCTCTCAGACTTTCTACCAACAGACAGAGTAGAAACTCTGTCATGCTGAAAAACAGCAAAAAACTCAGGTTCCTGCAAGTATCCTGCCAGTCTGTGTTCAGGTGCAGAACAGAGCAACTGCCTGCCTTTTCCTCGGGGCAGGCAGGGGAAGGATGTTGCTTGGTCCTTCATTCTGCAGAGGGAGGATTTTACTGCTACCAGTGTTTAATGTGGAGCAGCACCCACATTAAGTGTGACTGCAGATTTAGCAGAGGAGGACAGCTCACACTGTGCCACTCTCTGCTTCTCCTGCAGCAGGTCAGAGGGGCAGCAACCTTGCTGAGACCCCAGGCCTTCCTGGTACTGCTATTCCCTTTTCCACCTTCCTTCTGCCTTGCCTAATTACAGTGTGAGCTCTTCAGGGCAGTGTCTGCTGCCATGTGCCCATTGCAGTGAGGCTCTGATGTGGGTCAGGGCCCTGGGGCACTGAATGCAGTAGAAGTCATTAATAGGTCAAGAGAGAAATTTTGAAGTATGTGGTAAGGATGGAGAATGCGCAAAGCCCTGAAAATTCCCAGATGTTTACTAACCTGAGCTCAGAGCAAAGTGTTCTTTGAAATCTTTGAAAGATCTTGGCTTAATACTTTGATGTTGCTTCTTTTCCCTGACTGAGGATTGGTGGGTTTGGCCAATCTCTCGGCATCCCTCTTCTCCTCTCTTCTCTCATTATTCCCTGACAAAAATCCTCTGGATGGAAGAGGCCTTTGGCTTGCAGGGGAGAGTGTCATCTCCAGTAAAGGAAATGGGTTGTCCACTTCTCCACTGCCACCCTCTGGAGTGCACCAGCCCAGTGGATTACAGTGGAGCATACACTTTATTTTACAGTAAAGCAAACATATGAACAATGTCAGCGATTCCCATATTGAATTCAGCCATTAAAAAAAACAAACCCAAAACAGAAACAAAAAACCCAAAAACAAAGCGAAAAAACCCAACCCAAAACACAGCAAACAAAACCCCCTGTAGCTAAAACCATTACAATGATGGCATCAGGGCAGAGGCTTCTCTCACCTCACTGGAAGAGGAGACAGGGAAGGTGCTGCATTGCAATGAGTGTGTTACGTGCCGCATAAGCAGGCTCTCATCTGCTGGTACCCAGGAGGGAATTAATGTTCCCTTATTTCCCCATCCCTCCAGTGCCAGCTAATCTGTGCCTGCCCGTCTAATTTCCTGGCAACTGTTCTAATATACAGGCTAATAATATTTGCAGAAATCCTGGGAGACGTCAGTGTACGGGCTAAATATGAGGTTTTAGGGTCCAAAGGAGGATTAATTAGGGAAACTGTGACATCTGGATAGGGGGAGCTTTTGAGAAACCCTTCATCCAGGTGGTGTAAGCAGTCCAGATAAGCACCCAAATATTTCTGTGAAGAACTGGGATGCCATCCCTGATTGAAGTTCAACTGCTACTGAGTCCCCTTGATGATTTCTCCTCCTTTCTTCCTCAGAGTATCTTTTTTGTTGTTGTTTCCAACTATAACTTAATGAAAACACATTTGAAAGTAAAATTACAGATTTCTCAGGGACTCTGACCCTTAGGGGCAGCCATGGAGATACTGCAGAAGGAGCTGAGTACACAAGCTCCTGTTAATTAGAGCAGAGTGAATGATTCATAGGAAATAATTTATTCAATTAATTTAGCCTCTCTTTCTTTTGCAAATTATCTGTGAAAAGTTTGCAGTTTTATTGCATTCAGCTGCTAGACAGCAAATTATTTCTCTGCATGTAGTTGACCCCTATGTGGCTTGAAATGTAAGGTCTGACTTTTAGTTTTTCAGTGGACAGGGGTACTGGAATTAGTGTTCTTCCTCGATTAAACAACTGACTTTTAGTATGTGCCTTGAAAAACTGATGTTCATTTTTACAAATGTAGAGGTGACCTTCCATGAATATTATTAACCATGGCATAGAAATATCTCTGCCAGTGAACCCATTTAATAGAACAATGATCTGGAAAGTCTGTCCAGCACTTACCCTCCAGTGTCCGACATGGTGTGTCTTTGTGAGCCTTCCCCTCTGGCATGCTCAGGGAATTTTCACTCTTTCTCCTTCACCAGTCCTGTGCAAAGCCCTTTGCTTAAGCTTCTCTCCACGTGGAGACAACCTCTCCAGAATATCAATTGTCTGATCAAAGCAGCCATGAAGCACAGTTGTTAAAGTCAGTCATAAAATTCATTGCCAATAATCTGATGCCTATTTGCTGAAGTCCTTGTCAGCAAGGTGGGTATTTATTCACTGAAAAGCATTCATGATGCTTACCATTTTCCACAATAAAGATTACAGAATACTTCACAAGCAGGAGAAAAACCTAAATAGTACCTGTAATAACCCTCCACCACCAAGGAAACAGCCCTGCTCTATAACCTTGCAGCATTTCCCTTTGCCTGACTTCCACACATAGGATAAACTAGACTGACACAGACGTTGGGTGTGGGCAATCTGCCTGTCCTGATTTAGGGCAGGGTCATTGTCTCCGGCAGACTTCTGCTGCCCTGGGAACAGGGACATGCAGAGAGCCTGACCTGTGGCAGGCAGGCTTTTCTCGAGACACATCCAAGCATGGGGTTGTAACTCTGAGCTCAAGGTAACATGAGTTTCAGTAACAGCTTTTCACACTCAATCAAAAAGCATTTTCAAAGAAGGATGGTACTGCATGAAAATTAATGCATGGGAGCACTCTTGTAACAGGTGCATAATATTTCAGTAATAGACTTGTGGGATGTTTATTCACTAGCCAAATTCGTTTATCAGGTATTGGATTCAAAGGATTTCCCAACAGGATATCTGCAGAGATTAGCGAGCTAGGCAAATGTGCTTTGAACAAATACATCCTTTCATCAGGTAGTCATTTGGATAATTCCAGCATCAACATGCTCGCTGCTGGAATGGATCTGCTGGTAATTGCATTAACTATTTTTCCTGTGGACATATGTATCTGTGCCTTTAGATCCTACAAGGGCAGAGTTTGGCCTGCAGCCTGTTAGTCAAGAGGTACCTGCCCATCTCTGCCTGCACACACGCAGTTTTGACCAGCCCAGTCTTGCCCAAAGCAACCTTTCTTGCCTGGATAGACCTGCTGTATCAAAAAAACCCCAAACAACTTCGCCAGCACAGGTTGACAATACTCTCTTTGAAAAATAATTGAAGAAAAATTGCCTCCAAGAAACATAAAACATTGTATTTCAAAATATTTTATAATAAAGTATGCTTCATTTTAATGTTCTTGTTTTTTTAGTGGCTCTTTGATTTTGTTTTTGAAGTTGAAAGTAAAATTAAACTTGGTTTTACCAGGAGAAATTTCTCATCTGATTTTATCCTTGAAACTTTAAATAGATTGTCATTTTGATGGAGGACAGGAATCAATACTGAAATAAGAGGAATTACCATGGATTGAAAACTTTAGAAGTTCATCTTTAAGATGACAAGTCATTCAACAGATATATTGGAATCTATATTTTGTTATCAGATTAATGAAGAAATAGTAAAAGTTTTGTTAATCTTGTTGCAGCAACTAAGAGGCCCATTTCTTTTCTTATCGGCTGTATCCTATAAAACTTCTGGTCTTTAACACTGCAGTAACTAATTATGAAAAAACTAATCAGCTTGGCTTATTAAATGGCCACTTACCTTTCAACAAATGATTTTTTTCTCTTTTTAGATGCCTGGTCCAATATAATGAGTCAGTATTTGAGACACCTGAAGTAAAAAACCTTAATTCTTCCACCGATTTTTGAAAATGTGGATCACCATATAAAAGGTACCAAGCTTAAACCCTGTAATGACTTAAATGTGGTTATTCTGTGCCTTGAGCTATAGAAGTAGAAACAAAACGGAGGATTTAAGGGTTAACATATGACTTTTCAACTCAATGTGTGGGGTTTTGTCATTTTTTGAGCCTTTTAAATTGTAGAGGGCTGAAAGAACATTCAATAAATTTATTTTTGAGTATACCAGTGCTTCCCTGCTTTATGAAACTAAATCTTATCAAGCCTTCAGCGTGAAGAGAACCAGGGCCATGGAGAAAGCACAAAAGCAAGAAGGACTGTGAGAAACAGAAAAGGGGAACGAGGAGGGTGAAAGTGTTTGGAGATTTGGGAAGGTGGTTAACATGCTTGAGGTTTTAAATTTTTTTAATTCTTTTTCTTTTCATTGTTTTTTGGGGGGGCATTTTGTGGGTTTTTTGGATTTTGTTTGTTGTTGTTGTTATTTGTAACGCATAATATTTTACTGTGAAAGCAATGTGACTCTCCCAGCAAGCCCCTTTCCTTGTTTGCATGCTTTGGAGGTCACTAGCTACTCACACACATTTACTGAGCTGAGGACAGACTGTTTCTTGTGTGTATTTTAAGAACACAAGAGCAGATGTCTCAGGCTGTGAGCTTCAAGTTGAGTTCTGCAGGTCCCAGGAATGGTGAGATGTGATACACATCTGTGTTCTGGGCTTGGTCTGCTCCGAGGATGTGTGTCAGCTGTGTGCTCCACATCTGAGTTCAAGTCCACATTCCTCCGAAAGCCCTGCTCAGAGCTCAGGGTTGTTCCCAACCACAGGCATTGCATGTGCCCACCTCAGTGCACTAGAAGTGGCATGGGAGGGGGGGTGACAGCCTTTCACACACAGTTCTGCCATGGTGATTGTACAAACAGGTAGGACATCACCACCTCATCTTCCCCTGCCAGAGACCCTGCCTAGGGCCATGATGTCTTGGCTCATCCCACCATGACTTGCCCCAGTGTTCCTGGGCTGGGCTGTCCTGGGGTCCAGGACTTTGTGCCCAACCATGGGCAACTGGTAGGGGGCAGTAGGGGAGGATACTGGCAGTTGTCACACTCTCCATGACAAGCAGGCTGCTCTGGATGTCTCTGGCATGGAAGCAAGTGCATGCAGGAGCCCTTCAGCAGTGAGGGGAAAGGAAAGCCAGAGCACACTGCTGCTTTCTGTCATGGAGAGGTTAAAAGCAACTTGCCAACTGACAAGCAGCAGCTGCAAGGAAATTTCCCCATCACTACCATCACCTCTTCTTTTTTCTTCTTTTTTCTTTTTTTTTTAAATTAATGACAGCAACATTTTAATCAGCTTGGGCTGAGCATGAAAGTCTAAGTGGGAGGTGGGAGGAATATCTGGGGAGGGGAGGAGGAGGAGCAGAAGAATGGCTGGCTGCTGGCACATGTCTGAGCTGAGGGACGCTCTCTGCCTAGGAGGACAGTTAACCTACACAAAATGTTCTGGCTTCTTGCCTGTATCAGCCACATCATGCTGCTCCAGCCTTTTGTACCAGATCCCTGAGATGGTGACTGTCACTCTGACAGAGGGAGAGAGAAGGAAAAAAGATAGAAAAGATAAAGGGGAAAAAAAGCAAAACAAACCCACAAACCGACCAAACCTAGCACCACAACCCGGTAATAAGCTTGCTGTCAAGGCTAAGTGCAGCAGCTGTATTTTTCAGAAATGAGCAGCAGTGGAAAAGTAACAAGCCAGCTGTGTGCTTCTGCAGAATAAATCGAGGTGGGATGGAAAGCCTTGGAGAGTAAAGTCTGCAAGGCTCCACAGAAATGGCTATGAACACATAGAATTTAATGAGGAACATGAACTCATAGAGTCTAGCTGCGAGCAAACCACAACTCAGGCTGGGATCTTTTTTTCCCCAATAAATCCAGGTGGAAGAAACACATAGATTTCTAGAAGAGAAAAATTCATTGTCAGAAATGCTCTGATAACATCCTTGTTTATACCCACAGACTTTCTTATGCAAGGGATACTATAGTAGCCTATTGACCAAAACTGCCCCTGCCTGGGTCAAATTCTCTCATTTCCTTAAGCCAGGGCTTCTGTCACCTCCTCCCTTATGAACTTCTTAAAATCTTCTATAGAAGGCTGTTATCTACTGCAGATAAGAAGCTGCCTTTCCAAATTATTCCAGAAAGCCATGTGACTGCTCTTCATCCCAACACTTTATGCATGGGAGTTGACAGACCCATGTCATTACCCAGTCCACAAAAAATCTTTTATTATTAGCAACACAAATGCCATTCCCACAGCTCTCACAGGCTGCTCTAGCACCAATGAATTAGCTGGACATGGTCAGTGCAAAGCTAAAATATTCTCCTTTGTCCTCAGATGTCTTCTCAGCCTTGTGGCTTGAGTTTGGAGCTGGCAGCTCCCTTGGCAAAGCCCAGAGGAAGGTCTGCCTGTGCCCACTGAATACTGGCGTGGGAGCAAGGAGGCAGAGCAGCTTTTTGAAGCATGGGGGAGAGTTACAGCTGATCCAAAAGTGAGTGTTCAGACGTGAAGAGACTGCTGGAAAGTGCATCTTAATAGCTAAAAGCTGTGTGTGACTTCACCTTGAGAGCTGGCTGCTGATCTCATAGCTTGCACTCAGGTTGTGCTTTCAAGATGTTCTCCAAAAGCACTTATCCACTTCAGAAATATTTTTGATGGAGCCTGAGATTCTCCAGTAGCTTGAGTTCTAAGGGAAAACACCAAATACAACAAGATTCATGCCAGAATAACACATTATTCCAGGATATTTGAAGATGAAGGAAGATACCTAAGGTCGTTCAAATGAAAGGATGTGAGGGGGGAGGCCTGAGCATAATTTCATTTATTTTACTTAGACTCATCACAGAAATAAGAAAAGTATCTAGGGACCCTGAATGTTATTTTTTAAAACCTGCATAAGCCACTAAATTTGTTGGAAACAAGTAGACAAACACTTGGTTTAAAGTACACATGAGGTGCATATGGACCTACAGCTGCTCTTATTCCAACTGCCACCCAAAGAACAGGTCTCTCCATGATCCAGCCTGTCACACAAGGACTGTGCCAGATGCCTTGCAAAACCCCTCTCCTCCCTCTCCTGTGCTGGCAGCTTCTGAAGAGCAGAAAGAGAGAGAGAGTGGACAGGGTGTTACAGCAAACACCTTCCAGCTGGTAGGAAACTTTCATCTGCCCCAAATGCATGGGAAGGCTGTTTTAAAAAGCTGTGTGTTTATCTCACATCTCCTCAGAGAATTCTAGAAGTGACACTGCTGTACCTCAATGGAAAGGCAGCAGAAGTTTAAAAAGTAAAGAGAAAAGCCTAGTGGATGGATTAATAGAAGGTTCAGACCTCACTGCTTTCTTACTATAGATCCACTGATATCTTGCTGCAGGCAAGCGATGCAGAAATATCTGGGGTTGTTTTGGTGCCAGCTTAACGCCATGCATTATATGGGATGTAAAAGTTGGAGGAGAGAAAAATAATTTCTGAGCTTTTTGCCACTTCCTTCGGGTTTACGTGTAAAGAATAGTGAAAGATGTTGTTTTCAAAGCCCTATTTTCTTCCCACCTCTCCACTTTTGGCATTATCTGTGTCAATTTTGTTGTTCAGCTACCTCTGGTGGAAAAGAGGTATCTGGTGATACCTCTTGCAGGCATCAACATCAAAGGTCCTTCAGGACTTACCTGGATGTTTTAGCTCTTGAACAAAGGCTCCTTTCTCTCATATGTGTTAATAAAAAATACAAGACCCTGGAGCTTTTAATAACTGTATAGATACTAGAATAAGTGAAAGATGTTAACAGAAGCAGGAGAGATTCTTGTTGGTGCATCTTTCGCTGTGAAAATGTTACAGGCATCTCACCCAGCAGTCCTCTGTGTCCACCTACTCTGAAAAAGCCTTCAACAGGCTGGGATTCCTCGGGTTGCAGTGCACAGATGTGCCCTGACAGTGGCCTTTACCTCTGAAACCAAAGGTAGAGGGGAGAGTTCTGTACTAAGATGTTAGCAGTTGGGAGTGCCATTTACTGCACCCACTTAAACTATCAAACTCAACCCATGCATCAGGCATCAAGACCAAAACAGTGAGCATCTGGTCCCTGGAGAGAAGCTGCTCATCCTGACGTGGACTCAATTCCTTCTTGTGTTAAATATCTGCCTTAAAGTGCTGTGTCCCACTCCCCAGAGTTTGCCCACACAGTGGGTATTTTCCCAGCATAATCATGGGACTCTGACTTAAAATTTCACTTCAGGGTGGAAAAAGTTTTAGACAGTAGGATAAATGACATCTCTGGTTTCTGAACAGCTAAAGCAACAATCAGTTGTTAAATAATGAAAGCTTTGTCACGCTGGCCTTGTAGCAAGTCCTATGGTCAAAAAATACTCCAGAAATTAGTTTATTGCCAGCTCTCTGACAGAAAAACAGTCTATCACATCATTTAATAGATAACATTGGACATCCAGAAAGAGGTACTGATGCAAAATGAGCTTTGGTTGAATCATGATAATTGGATTCAGCACTTACTGAGTTAATGCTAGACATTGGAACAATATGCAATTTGACCAGGATTAATTTAAGTGTGGCTTAAGTGTGAATATCTCATAAGAGGTGGTGCACATCATTCAGCTGATGAGGGATATAAAAATCAGAATTGCCCTCAGAAGTACATGTAGCCATCCACAGAGCAGCTTTTAGACAAACATCACTCGAGAAAGTGTTTCATTGAGACACTAGATGTGTCTGAAGGAGGATACACAGTACTTGTAAAGCAGAGCAGAGCATAACACTGCCCTCTTTTGTGTGAGACAACACATGGTCACCTGGCATTCTCAACGTAATTCCTGGGAAATGCTGCTTTTATGCAGCAAGTACTGTCAGTCTTATATAGAGATCCTTTCTGCAGTGGGGAAGAGGGAATGATGTATGTGCTTTTCAGCCTAAATAAAGGAAGAATTACAAGTTCAATTTTACCTGTGCAGATTATTTGAGCATCAGGTTACACAGGTAGGCTCACTGACATTGGGAGGGCAAGATTATCTTTTTCCTGTAGTCCTAAAGAATTAAAGTGCTTTGCTCAAGAAGGACCCCAGAAAACATGAATGTGTGTCTGCTGAGCAGATGTGCTGGGGCTCAGGTTCATGTCAGGCAGAGGGCTCAGTCTGAGGGTGGATTTGGACCACGTACAGGGGATTTAGTGAAGGCAGGAGCTTCTATTATGAAATAAGGGTTTCTACTGCTTGTTAGAGAAGTGTCAGCTATGATGTTTTACGTGTGATTTCATGGTCATATTGAAGGCCTGTTTCTTGGCAGTCATTGCAAAATGAGCTGAAATCTGATTCTGCTTCTGAGCCCTGAACACCACCAGTGACCAGATCAGTAACATCCTGTCAGCTCTCACTGGTTGTGAGGAGAGAGGAGGGGTATTTTCATCACGCCTAGTTCAATCTTCAGCAAGAATGAACAAAATAATCATCAAGATCTTTGGCTCATTCCTTCCAGGTCCACACTGTGGATGCACCAGCAATGTTCTTGAGAGGGTCACATATTTCCTTTAGCTTCTCAGTATGCAGTCACAGGCAGGAGAAATGTTTGCAAGGCAAATGCTTTCTGATGGGGCTGGCCCTGAACTCACCAGTCACAAGCCATTTGTATGGAAATGACACTAAAATTGCTATCCTAGAGCTGCATCCAACCTCAGCTTCTGCCAGCAGAAGATACAGGGTACCAGATGGCAGAAATCCTACCCGAGCACCAAGTGGTTTAAACTGCTCTTTTTGCTAGGAATTTAAATAGTCCATATGCTGAAAGTATAACGCTCGGCTGCACCCTGGCTGCCTGGTGGAGGCCTCTGCTGCCTGAGCTAAAGGAGATGAGCAATTAGCTCATAGCAGCTTGGAGCTTGTATCCCCTGCACATCCCAACGTCAGGCTGTGCTACAGTCACACACATTGAAATGTCAGATGATGCATTTGGAGGAAGAGGGTGGTGTCTGATTGTCAAAATGGGGCTGTTGTGTGAGAAAAAATGGGGCTGTTGACTTGAGAGAAAAGAAAAGACTGAGCATGGTCTGGGTATCTGGTCTCCTCTTTTTCTCAGCTTCTGGGACCTCCTGGTGAACACCAAGCTGAGACACTCAAGGGGCATAGTTTGTCATGGATTTCAGAGGAGCACAAACCCCCTCTCTGGGGGATTTGCAGCCTCAGATTTCCAGGGCCTGGTGAGACACCAAGCTGCTTTTCAGCATGATGCACAGTGCCTGGAGCAGAAGGTCCTCAGCCCTGGTCACAGGTTGCGCTTGTCATTGTGCAGCTAGGACAGCTCTGCTCTTTGATCATTTGGGTGATTTCATTTAGTTGTTGGAAAGGGTTTGCTTCTCCCTGGGCAGATCCCCCACTTTATAAGTCATCTTCCAAAAATCTGCCATCAGCCTGGCTGGCTGAGGCTGTACCTGTTCCAGGGCAATATTGTCCCTTTTTTGTGTGTTGAAAAGGTGACCAAGCACAGTGTTTCAAATGAAGAAGTGCCCTATGTTATCCCTTATCCTGATTTATAGTATCTTCTCTGATTCATCCAGTTTCCCCTTGCCTATTGTGCTGGAGTTGAACTCCAGATGGATGGCTCAGAGGGCTTTGCTAAAGTAATCCCTGGAGAAAATTCCTTTCCTGGCCAGATCACTCTGAATTACTCCTCTGCTTAAAATGTACTCTCACTGGCTCTAGATTTATTATGTAACATTTTTCTAATTTAAATTGTTTTCTATTTACTGGCACAGTTGCCTGAAAGATCTGCTTCATCCCGAATCCAGTTACATTGGTCATTATTCGCCTTTTCTCTCTCCAGTTCTGTCACTGTCAACAGACATTGGTATCTCACATCTGACGTCCTTATCTAAATCATTTACCTACATTCATTTAAAGGATGGGGAGGTCAAATGTTTCAAAATCTTGCAAGGTCACTGAAAATAAAGCTGTCATTTGTTTTTTTGCTTGTTCTTTTTATGTGGAAAATCGTATTTTTGTATTCATAAGGAGACTTTTATTGGCAAATGTAAGAGTGCCTTGAAATGGATATTTTAATTATGCATGTAATTTATGATTGTGACTATTAGTCTTTAGCGTGCTTGTTATCCTTGACTTTTTTTTTTTTATTCCTAGAGGGTCTCAAGATGAACAAAGCACATACTTTAGTAAATTATTTTCTTTGTATCTGTGAGTTACTGACCCTTTTAAAAACACTTTTTGCTATTATATATTATATATATATAAATAAAATAATACAGTGTTCTTTTTAATAAGAATAGACATCAAGAATTTCCCAATGTAAATGATTCTCTAGCTGTTCCATTTAGCCCTGTGCCAGAGCTAGATAACTTCCAAAAGCTTCAGGAGGCTCAGCCCCTCCTATTATGTAGGAACTTGTCTGCAGTGTTTCACTGGGCTCCAGGGCAAGTTTGTTAATTTCAACAAAGATTAGGTCTCTTCCCAAATGCAGCAAATTGTAGGCAATCCTTAATAGTAGACATGAATCCATTTTCACAGGTATCAGGTCTTACATCTCAGCAAGTAGACTCCATTTTCACAGAATATGTAGATATAGGGATTGAGGTTTGGAAATCTCCAAAGAAAGAATCACATGATGGGGTGATGAAAAACTTTCTCACATACAGTATGCACTGAGCTGGTATCTCCACAGCTTGCTTTACTGTACATCTCCTCACACTAATTATGTCTCTGAAGTGAGAAAGCACTGTTATTGTTACTGAATACATGGGTTTGTTTGATGATGGACAGATGGGAAATCTGTAAGAAAGCTAGAAAAAAAAAATCTAGATTTCACAAGTTCTGGACTAAGAAAAGCAAGTTAGGGGGTTAAAGAGTGCTGTGGATTAAAGAATAAGTCCCCTGAATAGAAGAGTGGAATGTGTTTCATCAGGGATTTATTGCAATTCTTTTTCAGCTTACAGCGGTGAAATAAAATGTCAACAATTGACTAAGAAATTAAACTGATCCAATATCTATTAACATTTTATACTCCTCAGGTGGCACTAGTCACAAAATAACCCTTGATTAATGTCTGTGCTAAATATAAACAATAAGTTTCAGTATTTGTCATCAACTGGGCTTTAATACTGAAGCTACGCATGCACAGAAAAGTAAAAGGAGAAAGTAATGCTTGCAGACAGCAGGAAAACTAGAGATACCATACTAAATACAAAAACAACCCTTCAGAAAGCCACTCTGGTTACTAGTAAAGGAGAACTATTAGAGACAAAAAAGCATTAAAATGAGAAAACTAAAAAAGATAAATTTTTGTATGCTATATGTAATACTAAATTAAGCAGGAATAATAAATTTTCAGGAGATCTTTTGTAAAAATGTAGAAGGTACCAGTGATAAAAATCGCAGCCGAATCAGCAATAACAAAAGCAACCACCTTTGATACAGAAAAAGAGTCAATGAAACCAGGAGATGAGCAAGAAGCAGAAGAAGGATTTAAGAGAGACCAGGTCATTATGGCAAGAGGAAATGAATTATTGGCCTCACTACTCACTACCTCTGAGACAAGGTCTCACACCAGAACTCTATTTGGTGTTGAGTAGCCTAAGAAACTATCTAAAACAGGACTGTCAGTGGAAGAGATTGCTGGACAAATCACAAGAACAAGGCAGAGGTCACTGAAGGCTTATAAAGAAAGTCAGATATGAAATTGTTCAACAACTAATTGTCATGTGTAACTTAGCATTTTTTCTGCAGAATAATGTACAGTGGCAAATGTGTCACCAGCCTTTAGTAATGGCTGCAGGCTTCATTTAGAACTACAGATCAATAAAACAACAGTCAATCTTGTAGAAACAATCACAAATAGAATTCTTAGACACAAAAATACATACACATTGTTCAGAAAGAACAGTACAGATTTTGTAGTCCTACTTGGAGGCTTGGAGGAGCTGGCAACTGATGTCTTAAGTTTTAGCTTTCATATTTTCCAGATTCTGCACTGCATTAGTATACAACTCTGAATTTAATATAAAGTGTTAGCAAGTTCTCTTCACAGAGTAGTTAGACAAAACAATATTTTTCCAGCCTGAGAACCAAGGACACCATTGCAGGTTCAGGCCCAAACAGTATAAATAAGAGCAAATTGAGGAGACCAACCTGGGAGAATGGGACTTCATAACCTGAAGCTGTAATTGGACAATTAACCCCAGTATGTAAATGGACCAAAACTTATAAAAGTGTGAAAACGTGTGGTCTGTCGTCCGTCTTGGATGGAGCCATGGCCGGGCTCTTTTGCTGCCCAAGGTGGATCCTTTGAAGGCCTTTTAATAATTACCTACTTTATTCCTTTAACACTGTCTAGCCTCTGTTCTGGGTAGCCTCTCAAGGCATCACAACTACCTGAAAAATTGTCCTGATAAGTACTGAACTTTAGTTTGACAATGCTTTTGAAAGATCTCCCAGCACAAGACTGTAAGGAAAGGGGGTTCTCATGGAGCCCACAGGACCAGGGACGTGGCAGGGAGGGGAGTTATCCAGCAGTAAAACTCTTGCTCTTGCTCTGTGTATTTGTGTGATTTTTCAGCAAAGCTGGTAAATCTTGAAGTGACAAATTCCGCAGAAAAGATAAAATTACTCAGAATAATAAAACAGGAGACAACTTCTGGGGGAGACTAGCAAAGAAATCTACGGACTGGGGAGTGATGTGTAGTAAGCAAATGGGAAATGGTGATTCCTTCTTTTGGTCAGTTCCAGATCCATGAGGTGCCCAATGAAAACTATGATGTCGCAAGACTGAAATAAACAAAATGGGTGTTGTCACAATGTATAATAAACTCTTAAACTGTGGTACTCATTACTACTGAACATTGCAGGTGCCAGCTAAAAGCAGCTTCAAAACCAGACCAGACAACTCAGAGCTATTAGAGAATACATTTCAGGTCAGACCCAGTATGGCAGTTTCAATACCCTGTGGAAAAAAAGGTTGTGCTGCTGATGACACAAAATGGTACTTGCATTAAAGAATTCTTACATTTAAAATGTGTCCTCAGATGGTGAAGTGAGCTGTCACTGTTTGGTTCTTGGCACAGTTGGTCACAAAAATTGCAGAAAGTCTGTATTGCCATCAGAAATCAAAACAGTTTGCAAAAGAGGATTGCTTTCAGTAGATTCCTGGAAGAAAATTACTGAAAAAAGTGCTGACAGTGTAAGGTTGAAACATCTCAACCTTTTTTTTTTTTACTTTGAAATGATTCTCTGCCTTCATTTTTCTTTTTCTTACTTTGTATTAGCTTTTTTGCTATAACATAACATTAATTTTAAAAAGACAAACCCGAATGTTTCGGTTTCCATTGCAACATAACCTGTCAATCAACTTGAAATACATTGAAGTTTTGGGTTTTTTTTTTTAATTCCCCTTCGCAGAGAATTTCAGACTCTCGGGATTTCATTGCAATTCAGAATAAAGTCAACTTTTGAAACCTGAAAGGTGAAAATCAGAACTCTAGTTTCTTAAAACTCGGCCAAAATCACTCTATTTTCTTTCTCTTTCAGTTTGCTTATCTGAAAGGTGGTAAGAATGTTGCAGATCCATTTTTGCAAAGCCCTTTCAGACTGAATATCCAAGAATTCCACATTTCTGTGTCCGATACTAAAATTGTATGATCCCCAAGCACCGTCCCAATTCCACCACCTTCAACTGGGTCTCTCTCCCTCAGTCGTATCTTCATAAATTTCAATGGTATTTCTTTTTCCCCTCTCCTTTTCTTCCTGTCCCTGTCTAATGTTTTTGGTTTGCCTTCTTATTTGTGCAAACTGGGAACTGTTCCCTTCTGGGATGGGGGGAGAAGTTACTTTCCAGCAGGCTGTTGCATTTGCCCTTGTCCAAGATCTTTTCATGATTAGTAGCTTATTGAGTGGAGCATGCAAACTCCTTACGGCCCGAGCAGAGCTGAATCAACTTTGGCAGGACAGTATGAGGAAGTTCACAGTGCCACCACTTGTGCTATAAATACAAAAATAAAGGGAAGAGCTCATCCTCTAAACTCTGCACATTACAGCCTCAGACTGGGGACTCAAGCATGCTTTGCGCTGTACATTAGCCATCTGCACCAGAGGGAATGTCTTCCTCGTTCCCAGGACAGATGCATCAGGATTGCTATGAGATAGCGTGAGGCAGGAAGAGTTTTCTGGATTCTGGAATGTCAATAAGCACTTCAAACATCATTCTTGGCTTCTGGAGTCCCTGCATCCAGCACCCTGGAGCGTGATTTCTTTTTATAAAAAGAAAGCCTGTGCTATTTTTCATACCAATCACATGCTGTTCTAAATGGCTTGAAAGTTTCAAGGACTCCAAATGCTGAAAAACAGCTGTATGCTGATGTGAGCAGCATGTGTAAGGATGATTTAAATCTAGTTTTTATCCTATTTAACTCCCAATGGCTTTTATGTTTTCCATAAATGGATGAGAAAAGTTCTTGGCTGGAAAGAGTCATAAAAACATGTAATAAATTCTTTGTAGTCTCAGCATGAGCAATTCATCATATTTTTGTTTGTTTGTTTTCTGGGATTTTGTTTGCTTTTCTGTGACTTTGACATGTCTTGGATCTCTGATGAGTGTCTTGTTCCTCACTACATGCTAATCCACAGTGATAAACTGCTCTTCCTTGGTTACAAGGTGGTGACCCACATCCAGAACAGAACATCCACTGCCTGGGATGGCCACAAGGACAAGGACCACCTCTGTCCTACTGAAATGTGTCTCCCTAAAATTCTCTCTGGTTGGCTAATTATCTCTCTGTTAAGGGCAGAAGGATTTTAGCTCATGAACTGGTGGAACTCATTGAGAGGGCTTTTAACTAGGTTTGAAGGGGGAAGGGGATGCAGCTGGGCTGTCTGGAAACAGCCCAAGGGTGGTTAGCCTGAGTTAGGGGTGAAATCAGTAACCCAGCTGAGGAACATGTATACCAATGCACGCAGCATGGGTAACAAACAAGAAGAGCTGGTGGCCATGGTGCAGCAGCAGAGTTATGATGTGGTTGCCATCACAGAAACGTGGTGGGATGACTCACATGGGTGGAGCGCTGCACTGGGTGGCTACAAACTCTTCAGAAGAGACAGGAAAGGGGGAAGAGGTGGAGGGGTGGCCTCTTTACATTAGGAAGGATTTTGATGCCATGGGTATTGGAACTAGTAATGATGAAGTTGAATGCCTATGGGTAAGAATTAAGGGCAAGACCAACAAGGCTGACATCCTACTGGGAGTCTGTTATCATCACCCAGCCAGGAAGAAGAGGTGGACAACTTATTTTATAAGCAGCTGTAGAATGTTTCAGGATCACCAGCCCTTGTTCTTGTAGGTAACTTTAACTACCAGACATCTGCTGGGAACTTAACACAGCAGAAAAGAGGCAGTCCAGGAAGTTTTTAGAGTGTGCGGAGGACAATATTTGTTGCAGCTGGTGAGTGAGCCCACCAGGGGACGGACTATGTTAGACCTGTTGTTTGCAAATAGAGAAGGGCTGGTGGGAGATGTGGTGGTTGGAGGCCACTTCAGGCAGTAATCATGAAATTATAGAGTTCTCAATATTTGGTGAAATCAGGAGGAACATCAATAAGAGTTTTACACTGGACTTCTCGGGGGCAGACTTTGGCCTGTTTAGAAGACTTATTCAGAGAGTTCCTTGGGAAGCATCCCTTAAAACCAAAGGAGTCCAGGAAAGGTGGGTGTGCTTCAAAACAGAGATCTTGAGGGCACAGGAACAGACTGTCCCGGTGTGCTGAAAGATGAGTCAACAAGGCCAATGTCCAGCCTGGATGGGCAACGAGGTTCCGAAGGAATTTAGGAATAAAAAGGGGATGTATCATCTCTGGAAGGAGGGTCAGGTCTCTCAGGAAGCATTTAAGGGGGTTGGTAGGGTACGTAGGAAAAAAAATTAGGGAAGCCAAAGCTCAGTTTGAACTTAATTTGGCAACTTTTGTAAAGGCTAATAAAAATGTTTTTACAAATATATTAATGGCAAAAGGAAGGGTAAACCCAACCTTTGTTCTCTACTGGATGCGGGAGGGAATTCAGTAATTGCAGATGAGGAGAAGGCAGAAGTGCTTAACTTCTTTGCCTCAGTTTTCAGTGGGAAAGACAACTTGCCTTCAGGACAACTGTCCTCCTGGGCTGGTAGATGGTGTCAGGGAGCAGAATGGTCTGCCTGTTATCCAGGAGGAGGCAATCAGAAAACCGCTGAGCTGCTTGGATGTACTTAAATCTATGGGCCCAGATGGGATCCATCCCAGGGTGATGAGGGAGCTGGCAGATGAGCTTGCAAAACCGCCCTCCATCATTTACCAACAGTCCTGGCTCACTGGTGAGGTTCCAGATGAATGGAAGCTGGCCAATCCACAAAAACAGTGGGAAGGAGGATCCTGGTAATTATAGGCCAATTAGCTTGACCTCAGTATCCGATAAGGTAATGGAGCAATTTATATTGAGTGCCATCACGCAGCGCTTACAGGATGGCCAGGGTATCAGACCCAGCCAGCACGGGTTTAGGAGGGGTAGGTCATGTTTGACCAACCTGATCTCCTTTTATGACCAGCTGACCTGCCTGGTGGATGCAGGAAAGGCTGTGGATGTTGTTTGTTTGGACTTCAGCAAGGTCTTTGACACTGTCTCCTGGATAAGCTGGCAGCCCAGGGCTTGGGCAGGAGCACTCTTTGCTGGGTCAAGAACTGGTTGCATGGCCAGACCCAGAGAGTGGTGGTGAGTGGTGCTGCATCCAGCTGGTGGCCAGTCACCAGTGGTGCCCCTCAGGGGTCTGTGCTGGGGCCTGTTCTGTTCAATATCTTTATTGATGACATGGATGAGGGTATTGAGTTGTTCATTAGTACATTTGCAGATGACACTAAGCTGGGAGCATGTGTTGATCTGTTGGAAGGTAGGAGGGCTCTACAGAGAGATCTGGGACGGTTGGATAGATGGGCAGAGTCCAATAGGATGAAGTTTAATAAGTCCAAGCGCCGAGTCCTGCATTTTGGCCCCAGAAACCCTCTGCAATGCTATAGGCTGGGGACGGTGTGAGTGGGCAGTGCCCAGGTAGAAAGGGACCTGAGGGTACTGGTGACAGCAGCTAACATGAGCCAGCAGTGTGCCCTGGTGGCTGAGAAGGCCAATGGCATCCTGGCCTGGATCAGGAATGGTGTGGCCAGCAGGAGCAGGGAGGTCATTCTTCCCCTATACTCAGCACTGGTGAGGCCACACCTTGAGTGCTGTGTCCAGTTCTGGCCCCCCAGTTTAGCAAGGCCGTTGAGATGCTTGAGCATGTTCAGAGGAGGCAACGAGGCTGGTGAGGGGCTTGGAACACAAGCCTTGTAAGGAACGACTGAGGGAGCTCAGTTGCCTGGAGAAAAGAAGACTCAGAGGTGACCTTATCACTCTCTACAACTTCCTGAAAGGTGGCTGTAGTCAGGTGGGGGTTGGTCTCTTTCTCCAGGCAGCAACTGACAGAACAAGAGGACACAGTCTTAAGCTACACCAAAGGAAATATAGACTGGATATTAGGAAAAAGTTTTTTATGGAAAGAGTGATAAAGTATTGGAATGGTCTGCCCAGGGAGGTGGTAACACCCTGCCTGGATGTGTTTGAAAAAAGATTGGATGGCACTCGGTGTCATGGTTTAGTTGAGGTGTCAGGGGATGGGTTGGACTCAATGATCTTGAAGGTCTCTTCCAACCTAATAATTCTGTGATACTGTGATACTCTCATCAGCCCAGAGACCACAAGAGGCAATAGGACCCCTTAGCAAGAGCTTGTCAGATTACAAGTAGAAGTTTGGGGGTTTGACTGTCCCCTGTTGCTGATTTGAGAAAGCGCTTTGTGGCACCCAACCCAGCCCAGCAGAACTGCTGACAGAGGATTCCAGGCCCTCCTGAACAGATCCTGGTGTGTGTATTCTCATCACATCTCCAGGGTCAGATTTAGTGATAATTTGACTCAAACTAATATCTACATAAGGGGATTTTGCAAATTTATAATTTCCAAAGGGCACATCTGCTAATATTCTATTATAATTTCTGAACTCCATTTCTTTCATTAAGGAGCTAATTTTGTTCCCAAGAGGATCATTAGCTTTTACCCATTTTGATTAATTTAATTCATATTACCAATAGCTACCTAAGGCTTTATGAACTGGATGGGAACTTTTAGCTTTTGCTTTAACGTAGTCTCTCACCATGAGAAATCTTGTCACCTCTAATTGCATTTAGAGGAATTTAAATTAATTTCCTTTGACTTTTTTTTTTCAGATCTATACTAAGTGCATGTTATGCTCTTCACAATGCTCTTATTCTGCCTTCATAAAAATGTTAAGCATGGAGGACTCTCTGTCCAGGATTAACCCAAAATAACTCTCAAGAGACTTGATCCCAAGAGGTATGGGATTTCCATAACTCCTAGTGAGTTACAGAGCAGAAGTACAGATTTTCTTTTCTTCATATCTGTTTCAGTGGAGTTTAGCCTTGGGCTCTTCTCCTCCGCAGGTCTCCCTGGGGTTCTTACATCCAACTTTACAGCTGTCTTAGAAGATTTGTGCCCCAGAGAGAGAAACTGGCCAAGGGAATTACCTTTCACCCATCATGGACATGAGGATGAGGTAATAACAGCAAAGAGAGAACCAAAGGGTGCTTGGTGTATGGCACTTGGGACAATTCCAATGCTTTTACAGATGTAGGAACAGATGCTGTTAGTGAATGGGCCAAACAGGGCGTCTCAGACGTCTCTGGTGGCTACCACTCTCTCTGCAGCTCCTGTCAAGCAAAAGCCAGCTTCCTCTTTCCCCACTGTCACATTCAAGCTCCAGCCTCTGGTTATGATCATATATTTCAACACTACCAGCAATTTCTTCTCAAATCATGATGGTGACTTGATAGCAGAATGTAAGTGCGTGTCCCTGTGATCTGCATTTCTTCCCATTTTTGCCTGGATTTGCAAAGGCTACAGTGTTGTTCAATTTTCTTTTCTATTGACTGTCAATGGGAATTCACCCTAGTTGGATGAAAAAAATCACCCTCCTCAGGCCTCAAATGCCACTCTGCATGATCCTAATAGCTTGTTATTTTTGGATGCTTAGCTTCAGCCGTGGGGATTGTCGTTGTTTCTTCAATTCCCTGATCTTACCATTAAAACTGGTGAGTTGTCATTGCAGGTAAAACCATGTGATACAGGAAACAGGCCTTCCAAGCCCATTATAGTGGCAGCTATAAATGGCAGAGACGCAGTAAATGTTTTGCATGGGCAAAGCACAAGCAGAGTCTGCACTCTCCAAATGGCACATGCTTGGAGACCACACAGTTGCTATTTAGAGACCTTGAGCATCCACTAAATCCAGCAGGAGCTGTGGGCACTATAAATAGTCCATGCTGGGACTGACGTAGCAGAGCTGGGGCTGAGGAACAGTGTTGCAAAACCTCTGGGATAAAAGCAGGGATGTAAAAAATAGGTCTGGGTGCAGAGTCTGGCCCAGACCTTTGAAGCTAAGGTAGCTATATCCACTATTTACGTGAATTACCTTGCTGTGTGTGTGCTTTGCAGTGCACAAGCAGGATGTGGCCTGCAAAACCTTACTTTGTTGAGTGCTGATTGTGAGTTGAAGACAATCCTGAGCAGGAGTGCAGGTGGGACCTCCTGAAATGGCCGGCTGCCCTGTGCGTGCAGCACAAAGGCAATAAATTCCTTATCTTACCAGCCTATAAAGCTTTGTTGATCATCTCTGTGCATATCTCTATAAGAACATTTGATCTAATAGCCTTTTTAAAAATTTCCCTTCATTTTCCAGCATAACCCCCCAGTGAATCATTAATGTAACCAGATAAAGATCTCTAGCTAAGGAATTATTCTTATTATAAAGTTCCCAAGTTCTAGTAGCAAACCTCTCCAGGGTACATATTAAGCCAAAAAGGTCCCACACAATCATTTAAATCTACAAAATTCAATTCATTTCTGACTCCCTCCAGGCACTTGTTTTATAGTGATCTAATAAAGGAGAGTTTTGGCTGTTAAATGATAAAGTCTCCAAAGGGGATGTGTGAACTCTGCACAGTAGTCCCCAACATTTTCTGGGAAGTTTCATTCCTCCATCTCACCGACATGCCTTTTGACAAGGAAACATTTGAAAGTCTTGCAAAATGACTAGATGATTCTGTTTTTAAAGGAAAACAAAGTCAAAAAGATTTCCTTACATAAATGTACCACCCAAGAATATAGGTTACAAAAAGATTAAGCACTTAATTGTTCTAGAAATTATATGTATGCCTTCACCGAATCACTGAAACTAAAGATGGAGCAGATGCACATCTGTTCTATTTCCTTGCTGGTGCATCCCTGAGATGCTTTTTCTGTGACTTCCTCCAACCTAGTTCTAAATTACCTGTGAAATTTTCATTGGTGCAATTCTGTTGTGCGATAATGCACATAGATTCCCTGCAAGACAGTGTCTGATGATTTGAGGGTTTTTCACATAGTCTGGAGAATAGAGAGGTAGGGATAATATAATACTAGCTTTCCTGATTGTATCAAAAGCATAACTGCAGTTATATCAGTATCTTCCACTAAACTGCACTCAAGAGGCATTAGATACCTTTTTTTACAGATGGAAAATATATTTACATGAAGTTTTGTGTTAGAAAAATGGATCTCTTAAATGATGTTAAACTTAACTTCCTACCTAATGCCGACACAGGGCTAGATCAAGCTTGATACTAGGACAGCTAGTTACAGTCCACCAGGGTTAATCACCATCGGGTAATATGCGTTTTGCAGTACCCATTTTTGTCCATGCAATAAGAGATTATTTATGTTCATTTTTAACTATGTGGTAAACACTGTATTTTGTTACACACAGTATTTTCCTTGCAAAGATGAGACATAAAAGATAAAATTGTAGCTTCCTTCCAAATTGCAAAAAATAACAATTCTGAGGTGGATGCACAAAGACCAGGGGAGATCCAGCTTTATTTCCAAGGAAGCCAATTCAATTTGTCCTCCAGTGCCCACACCTTAATGCATTAAGTGTTTTTGGGGCTTGCCACTGTGACTGAATGGGTTTTTTAGTCAAAGACAGGCTTTGTGAGAATGTTTAAAGAAATCAATATGTGAGGTTTGTCTAGGGTTACATGTTTGTTAATGTTTCATTGATTACACTATTGGTTGTGAATTATGTAACTTAATAAAGCTGTGGACTTTTTCTAATAAAGACAAAGAGGTTATTCCATTAGCTGGCAACTTAAGGCAAAGAAACTTAATAATATAGCACATTATAAGACCACAGCCCAGAGACTGACAAATCCAATTCACCATGGAAGTGGCTGTGATGTTGCAGACTGGGCTGTGTCCTCACGCAATTAGGCTGCACAAGTCAAGTTTAAAAGAGGGTGAGGTCTGCTCTCCGAAGCTGTGATGTGGCCATAAAAAGCAGATGAGAACAATGAAGTGGCCTGAAAGGATACACAGAGTAGTTCTGGAGTCTCAGGCACCCCCTGAGATGGCACATGTGCCATCCCAGCCTTCTGTCACACGTTCGTGTTTTTAGCTGACTTCTGTTCAGCGTTAGTTTTCCCCAAAACTGCTTCTCACATCTCCTTGGAGATGAACCTGTTTTGTTTGATTTTACTTTAAAGAAAGCTCTCAATACCCAGGGGAAGAAAACACCCTGAAAATGCTTTAAAAGGAAATGAAATGGTGAATTTCCAAGTGGCAAAAGATTGCCTCTTCACAATACAATTGCATTTCCACAGCTGTGGAGAACAGATACTGCAGCTCCTCTTGGGGCATGTGGGATTGACAAGCAGTTGCTTGCAGAAGTGGGTCTAATATTTAACTTGACTGCAGTTGCCAGGCATCAGAGTTGTTTTGAGAGCAGAAAAAAAGCACCCCATGCCAGCGAGTGATGGAGCACCTTCTCCAGCTGCCTTCACAACCTGATGCTTTTTATTTAGCTGGGAGCAGAGGATCCAAATCTGGTCTCTGGAATGATGCCTAGCCTTGGTCACCTCCCTTCCTCACACATCCCTCCCAGCCTTCCCTCAGATCCAGACTCAGTAATTCTTCTTATGTTGGGGGCCACCGAGCTGGACACAGTTAATCTCTAATGAATGCAAGCTATGGATTGGAGGAGTGGGTCCGCAGCCAGCCAGAGTGCTCCTCTCCAGGACAGACAGACTTCCTTTTGCCTCTTCATCTGTCAGCAGAGCCATTACCTGCTAACATGCCAATTGTCTGTCAAACCACAGGGGCCTCCCCTGCCAGGAAGCACCAGGTGTTGTCGGGCGAAAACACCTAAAATCTGTCTCTTGGATCAATGAATTCAGCCACCAAAACCAGACATACTCAGAGTCACCTGGTACATTTTGCAAATGAAAAGTCTTTCAGCTACTGTCATTAGAAGCTTTTCAGTTTCTCATGTAGGCAATTAAACCTCTTATTTTCACAAAAATTCTGAGGCTGAGGACAGGTTCTGCTTGTGGCTACATCTTTGTCAAATCAAGGCAGTTACCAGGTGCCGCATGCATGGAGCAGGCTCTGTGGATTTGGAGCTGTGAATTAATCCCACAGGAAGACACGTTTACTTCATTGGGAATTTAAGGGGAATGGCATAACAAAACTGATTCTATGTCTTTGGGCTTTTTAGGTGACAGAGATGTCCTGCTGTGCAGTATCTGTTGTTACAAACCCACTAAGCTTGTAACCAGCCTCCTAAATGGAAGTCCATCTCCACAACTAAAACCTTTCCCTTTCACTAAAATCACTGACATCTCAACCCTGGAAGAGTAACAAAAACCTTACAGCCCAAATATTAACTCAGAAAAATCCCTAAAGTGTAAAGAAAATATCAAACTAAACTTAAAAAAAAAAAAAATTTAAAAAAAATCCTTTAGGACAATGATTCACTTTCATACAGCCCTGTAGGAAGTGACCAGGCCACACTAGCATGAGACCACGCAGCACGTTTTGAATGAGACAGATCTCCCAGAATGAGCCTGTGTGCCAGCAGTAACAGAGGTGGTGGTGCATCCTCCCCATCACCACCAGGTTTTGCTTTTAAAACTGAGCAGTGAATGAAATGATGGACTGGCAGTGCTGTGAAGGGCACAAAATGAGCTCCAAAACATATGATCCACATAACAGCAAATTATTCTGACTTGACCATTAGCCACAGGCAATGAAGCTAATAAGCTAACAAGGTGCTGCCAGCCCAACCTTGGTCTTGAGTGGGAGATGTTGGCCTGAACCCATTCCCACTGGAGCAATGACAAGTTGCTGATCTGTTTGCAAAAAAAGCAGCTTCAAATCCTCCATTTGTCTGGCCGAGAGTTCAGTTTTGTGGGGGTTAAAAATAGTGGTGGAAGGGAATAATTAAACAGCTTAAGTAAGATGATTAAGGTTGTCTTTGCAAGCTGAATTTCTGCTGTAAGAAAGTGAGTCTCCCAGCTGATAGTTGTTTTAGCCACACTGCCATTACTCCATGCTGCTGCCAGTTTAACTCTGATACCAGTCCCCACCCCGTTGTTCCTGGCTCTCTCTGGGCCTCTGGTTTCTGACTCCAAGCAAGCTGGAAAGGGCAAAAAAAGGAAACCAGAAAAGCTGCTACCAGCACCCAGGTGAGCTGTACTCAATCATTACATTTTTTCACCTTTCTTTTGTCTTGCAATGTGTCATGTTCACATCTAATTATGATCTGACAGTGCCAATACTTGGTATTATTTTAATATTTATGCCTGTGAATAACCCTTCTAAAATGAAAGGATTAGTGCTTGTATGATCAAAGCCACTGTAAACTCTGTGTTCTCTGTGGTGGCAAGTGTGTTTTACATTTGCTTCCTAAGCTGCTTTGAACACTGTGGCCACTGCAAAAATAGTGCATAACAATGAGTTTTCAATAGCAATACTTAACAATTCTTCAGCTGGTGAAAAAGGAAAATGTCTGATTCAATCATAATTTTGTTACGGTGCTGCTGGGTTTTTTCTTTATGAGATCGTTAAATAAGTATGAATGAGGTACAGTATCCTGGGTTTTATTGGAGGCATAAGCATCAGAGTCATTCACAAAATGTTCCCCATTATCACATGTAATTGAAAAACAAAAGAAAATAGTCTCTTTGGGAGTTTAACATATATGATTTCTTTTAAAGACCTAATGCTGCGGGAGATAGGCAGCATTAATTCTGCACATGCTCTTTCATACTTGCATTATTCTTTTATTCCTTTCAATAGCTCAAGACCCAACGTTCCTAGTTAAATTCGCTCTTGTTTTTTCCTCCCTATTTAATTAATGCTTACAGTTCAGTGTCAGTTCGCTTTCTCTACGCTTGACTTGGATACTTAACTTTATTGCTCATTGATTTATGTTATGGGAGACCCAGCACTGTCAATCATTGATCTGCTCTACAGACTTCAGACAAAGATGATGATCAAATCTACATGATCAGAAACAACATTTGGGCAAAAGCAATAAGCAGCAGCTCCTGGGTAGGAGGAGGGTGGGGGCACGTGGGAGGGAAGGCAAGGCAAGAGAACAAGTTCAGATGTTATTGTGGAATTATACAGAAACTGCTACCCCACTTTCCTAACATGCCACCTTCTTGTCTGTTGCATGCAGCTTCTTAAAAATGCAAATCACTAGAAAGAAATAGAGAAGTAAATCTAACACCAGAGAAGGTGGTGAAGGACAAAAGCAGGATTTTGATGGGAAATGTATTTTATTATATGGCCTGTGATAGGAAAACATTTGGAAATTAGTCTTGAGACTTCTGTTCCGCTTCAGTATTTTCGTCTCTGGGAAAGGGTGTCTTGCTGCCCTTGTTGATCATATTGACTCAAAGGAGAAATATTTGCTGAGGTAGCAACCAGGCATGGAGTGATGGCTGAGGCACGGGGAGGCCACAGTGCAAGGGATCAATGGAAAGGTACAGAGAAGGTCTTTCCCAAGTCTGCAGGGGGTGCTGATTGTGACCTTTCTTCCACGCCTCGGGATAGAGTAATTCTCATCCCCAGCCATGATGAAGCCAAGGAAGTTTCTCATTGCCAGCCTCACAGCATCTGGGAATGGCACAGAGCAGCAAAAGGTGGGAGGAAAGTAAAGATGTTATTGAAGATCAGGTACTGGGAAACTCTTTAAACTTACCCTAATTTTGTCTACTTAGCATTTCATCAAAATGCATCCATGTTTTAAACAAATCTCTGAAGTCTATCTCTCCAGTGAAGCCCATTACATTTTGTGCTCCACAACTTTGATCTCGCAGAACAGTCTCTTTATATTAAGTAATAAGGCATCATTTGGTTTGCATTTCATCCATTCTTTATCACATCTACATTCAGGTAATTGCTTCCACATGCTCTTTAGTAAAAGAAAAACGCAACTGCAGTTCAAACGTGTTTACGTTTATGGATGGATTGAGTATGTCAAGTGTCGACACTTTATTTTTTTTCTCCACGGCGACCAATCCTCACAGACCATTTAAAGGGGGGAGGAGAAAAAAAGTCAGTAATTCATGTTTCAAAAATTTCCAAAATTGCTCCCAACTGAGATGTTTTTCAAAGCTCTAATTTACCATACACAATGCTTTAAAGCTTGCCATGCCATTGTGTTTATGTCAGGGTAGGCCTCCCATGTGTTTGCTTATGTGTTGCTATTTAATGTGGCAAAAGCTTTAACTCTTTCTATAGTACTAGATGTTAATAAGGTAACCTGTGACTGTTTCTTCAAAGTGGAACAAAGCTGTATTTCGTCTTTCCTAGGAATTTGTAGTGAATAGTTACACTTGTCCCCCATGCTGCTAGCAGAAAGAGAAATAGTTTGCCAAATACAACATAAATTGTGAAGCCTGAGAGAATAGCAGCGTGAACATAGTGATGCTAAAATACAGAGATTTTAATTTTAATTCTTTTTTGCATGAAGGCTGTTGTTGAGAAGGGGTAGAAACAAAGTACAGGCTGTTCTGGAAGATGTAGAACAGATCCATGTTCTGCATGCTATATAAAGATTAATCTTCATACACTGATAGTTGTTGTCAGCCGAGCTGGCTTTTTTTCCCCTTTTGCTAATGTTAATAGAAATGTACTGGCACAATTTACCAGAGACATTTACAGCTGTTAAGATGGAGTGAAATGGAAGGAAGCTGTGTGAAGGCAAACCCAGGAGATTTGACACCTGCTTAGGTGACAAGAAGCATGAACTGAGGGAAGAATCTCTTATTCTAGGGTCGCTGCAAACTTTGCCAAATTTGGTTGTTTAGGAGCTGTAGGAGTGTTGCTTGCCTTGTTTTACTGATGTTGGGTGCATTCTGGGGGGGAGTAGCATGGGAGAGTAGTTCCCTTCTCTTTCCCAAGGGAAGGAACACTTTAACTAGTCCTTTTAAGTGGAAAGCAGTGAACCAGTGACGATGGCCTGGATCTTAATCCACTTGACTGTATTTATGTAGTAAGTAGGACAGAGGGCCTGGCAACCTGATTTGCCTGTAGATACTGCACTACGCACTTAACAAAAGAGCTCCTATTGTGTACAAATCTCTCATTTCTTCTTGGGCACCAGGTGTCCTTCTTTAAGTCCCACACAGATCATCTGTTTATCCTGGACACTTACTGTAACATAAGGGCACTTCATAGTCCTTAATATAGGCTTGCTACTATCCCTAGGAAAAAAGACAGCAATAAGGAGTTTCTGGGTAACTTAGGTCCTGCAAAATGCATGTTTAAAAGAGCTTAGCTAAAAGATGTACCCTCAGGACCAGTGTTTTTCATCCTAGCGCAAAGGTCCCAGCATCTGATCTGGGATCTCAGATTTTGGTAAATTAAGGGCACAGTTGCCAGCCCAAAGATGGGATCTGAGTGAGACGGTAGGGAGAAGGGGAAGCTGCTTCCCCCAGCCAGGAAAGTGGATCCACAGCTCCCTCAGCAGTGAGCCTCCTGCTTAACTGCTCCATAAGGCAGCAGTTCCCAAGACATAATGTCTGCGATGATAAAGGCTGTGTAAACATGAGGCTGGCTCTTTTTCTACAGCGTGACACAGGTTAGGAATTTATTTTGGTTGGTTTTATCCACATGTAAAACCCAGTATGGTTAAGTGTTGCACAGAACAAAAAAAAGATGAGACGATGTGCTTGGGTCCTTGAGCCCCTGTGTGTGCATGTGCTCTCACAGAGCTCTGAGACTCAGGGATGTGATGAAGACAAAAACTGTCTTTATTAAATGTCACATTTTATGAACACTTTGAAAATTCAAATACAAGATGTACTGGAGACTGAATTCCTGCAAGGGCCACCATCAGATCTATTTCATAGTGAGAAAAGACAGAACACAGAGAAATATCTCTGATAGCATCCCATGTAACCTTGTGTGTTTGCCCTTGAGTGAAAAGGTAAAGTTTAAATAATCAAGTTTGTTGCCATTTTACTTGCATTCTAATTTTTGAGGCATAATTGTCCATAGTTTGTTTTTTCCTTTATCCCACAGCTACTTTGCATACTGTGTTCTGAAAATTTTGTATGAGATGCTTTTGGTTATTACTGGCAGAGAGCAGATGTCTTGGAGTGGTCCATTCATACTGCAATGAGCTTGAAGAGTAGTAATAAATGAATATTCTCTGGCATGAAAAGTGTAGATTTATAGGATCACTGAGGTGTGAAGGGACCTCAGGAAGTCTACTCCTACCTCCTGCTCAAAGCAAAGTAACCTTTGGGATCAGACCAAGTTGCTTTGCTCAGTTAGGTCTTGAAAACCTTTAAGGATGCAGACTCAACAGCCTCTGTGAAAACCTGTTTCAGTGTTTGGCTGTCCTGAAAAGGAAAACAGTATTCCTCTCTGAACTACTCTTGTTCAATTTATGCTCATTCCCTTTCATCTTTCCACCATGCACCACTGTAAAAGGCCTGGCTCTTTCTTCTTGATACCTGCCTCATATTTACTGGAGCACTGCCTTTGAGGCCTCCCCAAACCCATTGCTTCTCCAGGCTGAGCAAGCCCCAGCTGCGCAGCCTCTTCTCACAGGACTAGCCCTGTAGCCCTGACTGCTCTGGGGGCAGTTTTGGCTGTCTGGAAGTGGGGGACAGAGCTACATGTAGTCTGAGAGGCTGAGCTGAGGAGGTGTACCTGCTTGATTTGCTGGCTCTGCTCCTGTTCACAGAGCCCCAGATGCTGCTGTCCCTCCAGACCTCTCATAATCAGTGTGTACCAGCCAGGCTATTTCAGCAGTAATGTGCTCAGCACACTTTCCACTTGGGCAGCTGACTGCCCCACCACCCTGCTGCCCACCCAAACACCAGCAGCTACATGTGAAGAGAGGTGTATTAGCTGGTGCTAATGAAGGGAAGGGGTTAATTTGTCCTAGCTTCTACACAGCAGTACACTTCCAGCTCAGTAGATGGAAGGAATGTGATTAAGTCAGTGTTGATACCAAGTCTGAGAACAGATGTGAGAATGAATTGGCAGAGCTGGAATTCAGATGGGACAAAAATAGCAAAAGGGAGTGGGTGGGAACAGTCACACATTTGTGTTACAGGTGCTTGGTCTAGACCCCAACATTTACAGAAACTCCTGAATTTTTCTTCTTACTAATTCTTATTGATTCAGTTTCTCTTGTCAGCAGGACCTTTTTCCCTTAATAGTAAAGTCCAGCAGCTCAAGCCTGCTGTTCTCTACCCTGAAGGACAACTTGGGCAAAAAGTTCCTTTCAGGTCCAAGCAGAAGAGTTGCAAATATTGCCAGTTTCCCTGCTTCTCACACAGGGCAACACTTGAACCAAATTGCTCCCATTTATAGATACAGAAACTAAGGCTCTCAGGGGAAATATTTTTTAAAGCAAACACATAGTAAACTCCAACCACTAAGTTTGTTCTTATTCCCTTCACAGAAGCAACTGAAAGACGCTGCAGAGAGCAAAGCCCATGTTTGTGCTAGACTTGTGCAAGCTGCTTACTCCTCTAGGATGCGTCTTCTCTCAGTTGCTGCCCCTTGCCTTCAGTCTGTCCATGGGGTTGGTTTGTGGCTTTGTTGGGATCTTTTTTTCTTGTAACAGAGCAAACACCTAAAGAGTCAGCCCAGGCTGTCCATTGGCAGTGTAACAGATGTACTTAAAACTGAGATACAAGCACAATAGCATGCTTTTCCATCAAAGGGTTTGAAGACTCATCAAAGGGTGGGACATAAGATGAAGCCTTCAAAGGACACACAACTCCTTGCAGCAATCTGTTGGTCTTGCCACCGCCCGCTCCCTTGGTGAATTTTTTAGGATTTACGTCACTGCTCCAGAGAGTTAACAGCGCTCCTCACAGCTTGATGCAGAAGTAATATCAGCTGTAGCCAGTGAAAAGCAGAGTATTGCAAACACAGGTCTTGGCAGCAAAGTGAAGAGAGAACAGACTATCAACCAAAAACTTTCATATTGCTTTTGCTTGTAACTTTTTAATCCACCCAGCAATTTGTTCCACAAAAGACTAGGAACCAGAGTTTCACTAACATTTACTTAAAGAAGAGCTGTGGGGAAAGCACTTACAATTTCCCTGTCTGTGTAGCTGTAACACAGTGTAGAAGCATTGTCTTCACATGGAGAAATGAAGAAAATCAATTGCAATTCTCAGAAGGCAGATATATTGGTTGAGAAGGTCACAAAATACTTGCAGTTACTTGTTAGACTTGGAACCAGATCCCCTCTGCACTGCATTGCTGCTCAGCTCCATGCTGAAAGAGGGAAGAAAGGGGACTCATGCTCTAGGGAAAAGCTCTTTATGCTCATCAAATGGGTCTTATCAAGGGCAGAAGAAAGAAGGGAGGGAGGCATTTGTTGTGCCCAAAGAGCCGCATTCTGTTTGTATCATTGGCAGGCACATACCGAGGATTACTTCAGTCCACATTGCTGCACACAGGCGTGTTTGTAGCTCCTACTCAGGAGAAACTGCTGAAAGCTGTCCAGCCTTTACAGAAAATATTACTGTTGCAGTGCTGTCAAGGTCACTGTCAGCCTGGGTTATCTGCTGTGTAAGTACTAGCCTCACAAATCAGGCTTAGCTAAGGGCTATAATTCATACACTCAGCATTTTGTGGATTAGGTCCTTTAGCTTTCCCTCATTGCCATTTTGGATATTCATTTAGCTCCAGTGTGTGACTCCTGCAATTTCTCTTTGGGGTTATTTCCCCATGTGACACAGTGTTTCCCTGTGTATTTCTTAATCACAAGTGTGCAAACCTGCTCTGAGTAATTTTATATACAATACTTATTGTTATCTTTGAACACAGATAGTTCACTGTTGGATAAAACAGTAGAAAAATGCAGGTCACAGGGGAGGAAAAATCAATGGAAAAGGTACGAAACCCACAAGAAATAATAATAAGAAAGTTCCTGTAATTAAGGCACCCACAAGATAGTCAGGCAAACTCATCTCCCTCATTCTGATCTAGACTTTTGCAGGAGATTTCTGTTTTCCTGATGTCCAGCTGTTATTCATAACGCAAAGATTACGGGTTTTCCCACCTCATGGATTTATTAACTTAAACTGAATTGCTCAGTATAACAAGTATTGTAAGCAAGTACTATTAAGAGCTGTTCAGGCACACACTTATGCTAATACAATATTTTACAAAACTGGGGACAATGATAATAGAAGTGGTAGAAAATAAAACAAATCTTTTTGTCCAAAAGAGCAATTATCCTGTGTAATCAAAACAGCCTTTAGATTGTGCAATACAGAGGCATGTTCCCTTCAATAATGGAGTGTTAAAGTCTAAAGAACATGTGCATGTGCTCATCTCCTCTGTGCTGGGCTAGCTGGGGTAATATTTTTGAATCAAGTTACTTAGATCCACAGATCCATATTGCAAGGAAAGCATTCTCTTTGGAGATGCTGTGCTAAAAAACATGTGCATCTCATTCTGCAAGAAGGTCAGGCAATACATGATTTTTTAAAATTTTTGTTCCAGTTAGTACTGGAGTCATTGTAGTATAGAAACCTATATTCTTCTTTCTGATTCATAATAATTCCAGTTAACATTAGATTTTGTCCTACAATGCCACAAAAGTTTCTTTATATCCTTTACGCCCCAGATGTGCAGGCACCTTCATTGCTTTAGGAAGTTGCCTGTTTCTCTCCAGTTTTGTGATTCAGTGAAGCATCTTGGCATAAGACTTTCTCTCTGCTTTACTTCTTCTAAACAATTTAACACATTTAAGTGGCCTTGAACATGATCACTTCTACTGCACAGCTGGGCTTACAGCAAATCCCCAGAATCAACCAGCCTGAAACTTCTAAGCCTGAAATTTGACTCACAGTGTTGATGCCTCAGGCCCAATCTTCAGTATTGCAGACAATTTGGCTCAGGAAAAAAATAATGGGCATAGTTGTTTGCACAAAGTCCAATTCTTTTTCATTTTGTTCTATCTGATCTGATCCTATTTATCCTTCTGAAGAAATAATTTTAAAGCTGTTTCAGACTTTGCTGCTGACTAACTATCAACTCCTTTCAAGTGAATTTTCCCATCCTTCCTCTTCTCTGTGCTCCTAAAAAAAATTATTTAAAGGTATTTTAAAAATATAAAAAGATAATGCAGAGGTATCCCAGATACTCGAGCCAGCAAGCTGGCTTTATCCAGAGCCTAGCTCAAATGCCTCTACACAAATACATGGAGTATGTGGAACAAACAAGAAGAGCTAGAGATGTGCACGCACCTGTTTGGGGTTGACAACATTGGCAGCACGGAGATATGGCGGGGTGGCTGCTGTGACTAGAGCTTTGGAATGGAAGGTTTCAGGCATTTTAGGAAGGACAGGCTAGGGAGATGAAAAGGGAACATAGCCCTTATGTCAATGACCAGCTGGAGAGTCTGGAACTCTGCCTGGGAAAGGATGAGGAGCCCACTGAAAGCAGCTGGGTGAAGATTAAGGGGGAGGGCAGGGACAGGGGATGTTATAGTGGGAGTCTGCTACAGGCCACACAATCAGGAGAATGGTGCGGATGAAGCCCTCTGTAAGCAGATGGGTGCCATCACACTCTTAATCCCTGGTCCTTGTGGGGGATTTCAACCTCCTCCATGTCTGTCAGAGGGACAACATGGCAGGGCAAAAGAAATCTCAGAGGTTCCTCAAATGTGTCAAAGACAGTCTCCTTACAGAAGTGACGGAGGAGCCAACAAGGAGAGGTGCCACGCTGGGTCTTATGCTTACCAACCAGGAGGAGCTGGTGGGAAATGCAGTGCTCCAAGGCAAGTGACGACAACATGGTGGAGACAAAGATCTTTGGGGTGGTGAGAAGGACATGCAGCAAAATCACTGCCCCAGACATGAGGAGAGCAGACCTTTTGCCTCTTCAGGGGTCTACTCCATAGAGCTCTAGAAAAGCAGGGGCCCAAGAATACTGGCTGAATTTCAAGGACCACTTCCTCCAAGCTCAGGATCAATGGATGCCAACAAGAGGGAAATCAGGAAAAAATGCCAAGAGGCCTTCACGGATGGATAAGGAGCTGCTGAGCAAGCTCAGAGAGAAAAGCAAAGCCTTTGGGAAGGGGAAAGAAGGACTGGCAATCTGGGAGGAATACAGGGAAATTTTACGGCTAGCTAGGGACAAGGCTAGGGATGCCAAGGCCCAGTTAGAATTTAATTTGGCCAGGGATATCAAGGGTAACAGAAAAGGCTTCTATAGATGTTTGCAAGCAAAAGAAAAGCAGGGATAATGCAAGCCCTCTCCAGAAGAAAGCAGGAGACCTGGCTACCCTGGACAAAGAGAAGGCTGAGGTTCTCAGTGACTTCTGTGCCTCATTCTTCAGCAAGTGTTCCAGACACACCACCCAAGAAAGACACAGGGACTGGAAATATTAAGACCCTGAGCCTTCTCAGGTTTGAGGCCACATAGGGAACTTGAATATGCACACCATGGGACTCAAAAAGAATCATCTGCAGGTCCTGAGGGAGTTGGCAAAGTTCCTAAGCCACCATTTTTGAGAAATTGTGGCAGTCAGGTAAAGCCCTCAATGACAGAAAAAAGAGAAATATAACCCCCATTTTTAAAAAAGGTGTCAGAGTTTGACACTGGCCCAACACAGGCACCCAGGAGAGTCACTCGCTCACCCTCCCCTGCTGCAGCTGGGCAGCAGAGAGGGGAAAAAAACACTAACCAACATTTCATGAGTGAGATAAGGCCCAGGAGAAACACTTCAAGGGAAAAACAGGCTCAAACTAGATTGCAAAGTGAAATCTATTTCTAAGAGAATCAGCGGAGGATAATGAGAAGTAAAATAAGCCCTTAAAACACGGTCGTCCCCCCCAGCCCGTCCCTCCTTCCCACCGGCAGTGCACGGAGACAGGGCAGGGGGTTTGGTCAGATCATCACTGAGATTTTCTTCCGCTGCTCAGGGAAAGGAGTCACCCTCCTGTGAGTCCGTGGGGCCCCTCCCATGGGAGACAGTTCTCTGTGAAATTCTCCATTGCGGGTCCAATCTCATGAGCAGCAGCCACACAGCACCTGCTGCAAAAGTGAGTCCCTCCCATGGGCAGACAGTCCCCCCAAAACTGCTGCAATGTGGGTTTCTCTTTCCAGGGGGTGCAGCCCTCCAAGAACAGGCTGCTCCAGCCTGGAAACAGGGCCCCTCTCTCCACTGGGTCTTGCACTGGATCACAGCCTCCTCCAGGCATCAACCTGCTCCAGCATGAGCACCTCCCCCAGGGACTGGGGGTGGATCTCTGCAACCCCCATGGATCCCCAAATGCTGCAGGGGCACAGCTGCTTCACCATGGTCTTCACCACAGCCTGCAGAGGAATCTTAGCTCTGGCACCTGGAGCACCTCCTCCCATTCCTTCTCCACTGGCCTTGGTGTTGCCATGTTGTTTCCTTCACATATTCTCGTCTCCTCCTCTCCTCTTACTAGAAGCAAAACCCATGAGTTTGTTTTAATTTCCTTCTTAAACATGTCATCACAGAGGCATTACCAACCTCTCTCACTGGCCCACTTTTGGCCAGCAGCATGTTTGTCTTCAGAGCCATCAAGGATTGGTTCTGCTGGACATGGTGGAAGCTTCCAGCAGCTTCCCACAGGAGCCATCTTAGTGGCCCCCCTGCTACCAAAAACCAGGCCACACAAAACCAACATAAAAGAGAAAGCAGAAGACCCAGGGAACTACAAACTAGTCAGTCTTAACCTCTGTGCCAGGCAAGATCATGGAGCAGATTCTCCTGGAAAATATGTTAAGACATATGGAAAACAAAGAGGTGATTGATAACAGCCAACATGGCTTTGCAAAGGGGAAATTGTGCCTGACAAATTTGGTGACCTTCTGTGATGGGGCTACAGTGTTGGTGGACAGGGGCAGAGCAACTGACATTGTCTGCCTGGACTTACGCAAAGCGTTTGACACTGTCCTGCACAACATCCCCATCTCTGAATCGGAGAGACGTGGATTTGATGGATGGACTACTCACTGGATAAAATGCTGTCTGGATGGCCACACACAGAGAGTTGTGGTCAACTGTTCATCATCCAGTGACAAGTGGTGTCCCTCAGGGGTCAGTACTGGGGCCGATGCTGTTCAACATCTTTGTTGGTGACATGGACAGTGAAGTAGAGTGTGAACCCTCAGAAAGTGTGCTGACAACACCAAGCAGTGTGGTGTGTTAGACATGCTGGAAGCTATCCAGAGGGACATGGACATGCTTGAGAGATGGGCCTGTGCAAACCTCATGGAGTTCAGCAAAGCAAAGTGCAAGGCCCTGCGCCTGGATCGTGGCACTCTCAGATACACCCACACGTGGGCAGAGAAGTGATTGAAAGCAGCCCTGCAGAGAAAGACTTGAGGGTGATACTTCACTAAAAGCTCACATGAGCGCAGTGTGTGCTCAGAGCCCAGAAACCCAATGGCACCCCAGGCTGCATCAAAAGGAGAGCAGCCAGCAGGGTGAGGGAGGGGATTCTGCTGCTCTGCTCTGCTCTGCTCTGCTCTGCTCTGCTCTGCTCTGCTGAGACCCCACCTGAATCCACCCAGGGTGCTGCATCCAGCTATGGCATCCCAAGAAGGACATGAAACTGCTGGAGCAAGTCCAGAGGAGGGCCACAAAGTTGACAAGAGGATTGGAGCTCCTCCCCTGATGAAGACAGGCTAAGAAAATTTTCTTAGGGTGTTCAGCCTGGAGAAGAGAAGGTTTTGTGGACACCTCATAGCAACCCTCCAGTATCTGAAGGGGGCCTTCAGGGAATCCAAAGAGGGGCTCTTTGTCATGAACTGTAGTGATAGGACAGGACTAATGGGTGCGATTTGAAAGAGGGGGAATTTAGGCTAGAGATTAGGAAGAAATATTTTACTGTGAGGGTGGTGAGACCCTGGAACAGGTTGCCCAGGGATGTTGTGAATGCCCCATTCCTGGCAGTGTTCAAAGCCAGGCTGAAAAAGGCCTTAGGCAACCTGGTGTAGTGGGAGGCGCCCCTGCCCATGTCAGGGGGGCCTGGAACTAGATGATCTTTAAGATCGATTCTGACCTCTTAGCATTTTATGATAATAAACCCCAACAAACTCTGACTGTTGGGTATGAAGCCTTTCTGACCAAATGGAGAAACACATACGCCTTCAGTTCATATTTTTTGCCTCCTAAACATACACCCAGGTCACCCAGGATGGTGGGCCATGTTTAAAAGTGATTGTGGGCAGACTGAAACACCCTTGTGTTTTCCCTAATGACTTGCCTCTTGGTAGGGAACAGGTGTTTAATAATGTACTTTGGACAGAAAGTGAGATTTTGATGAAAATTTAAATGGTATTAGATCCTTAGAAGTGCATAAAATTATCCATTGCTTAATCAGTTATACACACATACATGCTTTTTCCTGCAGAAGAGGCTGAATTACATCTCTACCTTATTTGATGTAATTATGCTAGTTGTAAAATAAAATGCAATTGATACAGAGTTTTTCTGGGTTTATTTGCCATATGTGGCACACAAAACCAAATGGTTGGTTATCACTGAATTTTTATTTCAAGTATCCTACACACATTTAAATGTAAAAATTATGGCGGGGGGGGGGGGGGGAAGCAATGTTGCATTACTTTACCATGTTCTAAGTAATTTGCATGTCCCTTGTAACTAGGAGTCATTGGTCAGGAGCCTCTTGGACTCCAGTAATGCAGACATCTACCATGTTCACAGAGCCAGTGCTGAGTGATGTATAGCTTTCTTCCCATCAACACTTCAAAATTAGTCAAAGGCTTGCAGAAAGATCTTTTTGTCAACAGCCTGGAATTCCAAGCTGCATTAAAAATTCTAATGCTGCTGGCCAGTTCTTGAAGTATTTTTTTAAGACTGTGTTCTTCAGGGTATGCAAGTTCTGATGTTTGGGCTCAAATTCTGACTTTATGGCATAAGCAAACACAGTCACTTTAGACTCCTCTTCCTTCACCTTCTGCACTAGCAATCTAATAGAGGGAGGTTCCTTGGATTCAGATCCTAGGATCATTTGAACTTTGGTCCAAAAGGACAAATCTTCTCTTCCTTTATTGTGGGCCTGAGTTCAGCTTTTCTCATGTCCTTTTTTTCACATACATACACTGCCAACACCAAAAGCTTATATGTCCCATCTTCCATTCCTGTACCTCGTAGCTAACTTAGTATATCCCAAAGATGTGGTTGGTTGATTTCTTCCAAGCCATGGCTTTGGTCCTCACTCATGCAACTTGACTGACATAAGTGTTACATATGTTCGGCTCCATGTTTTGTAAACGACACAATAAGTCATCTTTACATGTCCTTAATATCACAGTCTTCTTCATTCTTATTTAAGATTAACAGTCTCATTGAAGCTTCCTATAGATTAAGCTGGAAAATATTGTCCCTATTTCTCCTGCTGAAATAAAAAGTTCATTCAGTCCAGAAAGATTTTGAGAAAAATCTTCTTCCTTCTCAGCCTGTCACTCTAAGATTTAAGAGTGGATGTTGCTTTGATCCATGCAGTGCAAGAGCATGAAGTTACCCCTACTTGAACATCACATGATGAGTTACATCTCATTTGCAGTAAAGGAACTCCATCCAGGATCAGGCTCAGAGCAGACACAGCCCTGCACACTTATTTTTTCACAGCACCTGCTGTGTTTGCTTTGGAAAGGTGGGAGGATTCAGTCCAGTGAAGAGCTTCATCTGCTGGCTTTGCACAGCCATGGCCTCCCTATAACTCAGTCTTCATGTTAGAAGCATATTCTTGCTCAGAAAGAGAGGGCTTCACATCAGAGTGAAATAAAGTTGACACCAACCTCATAACAGCATTGTAACATGTTGTGTAGCTGTAAAGGTGTTTCTTAGCTGACTAACTCTCAAAAGTTACCATAGTGCATAACAGTGCTTGTTGAAGGCTTGTCCAGCACAAGCAGATCACTGACAAGGTACCTGTACTTTCAGGCTGTTCTGAAGAGACCATACATTGTCATTTGTTCCCTCTCCATACCACTCAGCCATCCAGCTTGTGTTTACTGATGAGTCCACAGTGCCATGAACATCAGCTTAGACAGAACTTGAAGTGAGCTCATTTTTGCAAGTGCTGTTGCTGTTTAAATGCTGGAGAGTTGTTATTTCATGTACGTTGATGAGGGTGAGCATGTGCTTCATATCTGGTCTGGTTTTTAGGTCATTGGGAGACATACTCTCCTTTCTTAGACATGTCTAAAAGAGAAAACACAAAGGAAAGCTTAAAACAGAATTCCTATGAAAGGCAATTAAAAAGAAGAAACTTCTGAATATTTTCCTTTTTTTTCTTTGCTAACCATAGCTCATTACACCTTTCCCATTTGTTTGTCACTGGAAGCACCCAGTACCAATAAAAGCTGCTGTTTCTTCTAAATCGATGAACTATGTAGGACAAAAGCCTCAGTCAAAAAAGGAAATTTATATTTGATTCACATTTTCATCTCAACAGGCCTTGCATTAAGCTATTGTAAGTGTGCTTCCACCTGCCCTCGAAGCAAGCCAGTGCCTGAAATATTTTCATCAAGTTGTCAAAGTAAAGCCCCAGTCCTGCCAACCAGTTCTAAAGTGAATGTCGCTATTGAGTTTAGTGGAGATTAGCACAATCTTCACTAAAGAAGAGGACAAGGCAACCTGTAAGAACTTAACAGACATTTTAAATAATCAACCTCACTTGTGAGATCAGGTTGATATTAAATTTTGATGAAAGCTGGGTTGATACCTGAGGCAGGGCCTCACCCAAAAGTAAAATACACATAATTTCACCAGAGCGATTATCTTCACTACACAGCTCTGCTTTTTATAACTGCACCACTAAAATTGGGACTTTTTTTAATGTAAATTTATTTATGTAAGGGGATGAGAGATTTCTGTAGAGATCTGAAATTCTTTCAGGACACTGAGAAGAACATGGGGCATCTGTCTCTTCTGAGTGATATCCTTGCTTTCATACTTCTATCCTAACAAATTCCTACAAGATTTATCTTGTCAAACTTTAGTCTGAATGGCACAAATGACTGGCAGAATTGTCAATCTAAAAAAGAGACAGGCATAAATTTAATTGCTCCCTGAAGATACATGGAAAGCTACATTTAGCGCAGATAATTAGATACACTCTGATCAACAGTTATGATTCATCTGCTGAGGAGCAAAACAAGAAGGCAAATATGAAACAGGCAACAAAGGTTAAATCTGACCTCCCAAAATGCTGGGCCTGGTTTTGGTTTGGTTTTTATTACAATGCAGCCAGTGATGCACTGTGCTGGCACCCAAAATTCCCACTGCCTCTGAGCCAGGAGGTGCAGACCTCTGCATGAAGGGGTGACTTCACTGCCACTGCACCCAAAGCATAGTTTTTCTTCTGTGGAGTGAGCTTCCCAAGAATCTCCTCTCCCTTCCTGTACCAGAACTACCAGCCATCAGTAAAGGTATGGATAAACTCCCCAGTGAGGTTTTTCTCCATGCATTTTAAAATGGATGTTTAACAAGAAAGATGTGACTTTACAAAAACACTCATTTGAAATGGTGTTGTCATCAATTTACCAGTGTGGAAACTGAGGCAAAAAGCAGATGGACTTAGACATGTCCATCATGCCACCACGCAAAGCAATTCCATAGGTGGGGAGGGGCTCCCAGGGGTCTGTGCCTCCATCTTGGACAAATGCTGTTCCCAGGTACTAAACCAGAAGACCTGTTGCTGTGCCCTTAAACTGTTAAGTAGTTTACACAGAGTAATTGGAAGCAGAAATGAGCAGTGAGAGTGCAGGAAAATAACTGATAGTTTGAGTTAGATCAGAGGTAGATCAGTTAGACCAGCTCAAACCAGTTAGATCAGATCTCTCTTTGGAACTCCATCCTCATGTACATGAGTTTAATCGTAAATTAAGTATGGACACCAACACAGACCAGCTGTGTTAAAGCAGTGCTAGCAGAGAAAATGAGTGGGGGTATTTTGGTTGGTATTGTTGCTTTGCTTATGAGAAAGGGAATTACTTACACAAGTAAAGAAGATGAGCAGCAAGTAAAAAATCCCAAGGAAAGTCAGCATCAAGAGCTCACTTCTGTATTTTTTTACTTTGTCCTCTTCTATTCCAGGACAACCTGAAATGTAAAGCAAGGTGTTACATTGCCCTGGTGTTTGTAAAATATTTTAAAACTGCTACCTTCCTGACATGCCATGAGGAGCATGGGACAGTCAAGACTCTCCACTGTACCTGTTACTTTTAACGTGACCGTGCTGCTCAGATTGTGTTCTCCATTCTGCCCCCGCAGCATGCACTTGTACGTCCCACTGCTTCCGCTGGTCGCATTCTTGATCCTCAGTGGAAAGGAGGTGCCATTGGAGAGCTCCAAGGACCCCTCAACTTCTTGTGGATAATGAGATTCCACATCAAGGACTTCCCATGCTATTCCTTCACCGTCTTCAGCCATCTGGAAAACACAAATATATTTCTCTTCTTGGGCAACAGTGTCATCCTCAGTTTTAGAGTAAAGAAAATTTTAGAGCCGACTTAAGGCTGAAAATGCAGAGGCTGGAGAGAGGCAGGATGGAGCACAATCTCAAATCCATTTAATATGTTCATGCTTGCAATCCAAAAGTGTATGGGGTTTTGCTTAAATGGACTCTATATATAAATAGGAATTATAGAACTATTGTGTAATAACTTCTTAAGCTGCCTCACCTGAACAGCACCATAACGGAGGGCAGGGATAGAGTCTGCTCTCAGTGGGCCTATGCAGAGGCCCCAGAAGAGTTCAGACTGAGAGAGACAATCCATGGGGATGGAGCAGAGGTGGCAAGAGGCAGCCTTACCCAGGTGCTTGTCAGTGGCTCTGGGGACCAGAGGTACCCAGGAGAGCATGGCAGCAAGCAGGGAGGCTCCACTGCTGCCTGTGCTTGCCCTGCCAGCACACCTTGTGCCATGCAGTGGTGACAATTAAACCAGCTAACCCAGCAAGTGTGCCACTGCACAAGGGCTCTGCCAAGCACAGACTGGCATCCTCCCAGCGGGTCCACAGCCCAGCGTTCCCTGTGAGAATGCAGCCCTGGAAACTGCACTTTCCTGTGCCAGTTTCTATGCAGCTGACCCCTGAAATCATGCTGCCCCTCTGGAGGAATAGAGGTTTCCCCCACCCCACTTCCCTGCCTTCCACTCATGACTGGAACCAAAGAACAAAAAATTGCTCCGACTCCTTCAGATTCAGTTGTGTGAAGGTCACAAGCAGGTTCTGGTGCACTTGGGAGCATTTGTATGTTGAATTTCTTAATTGTAACCAGAAGAGCTACATTCCTTGGCATTGCTGAGAGGCTGCTGGAGAAATGAAATGTATTCCCACAACAGTTCATACTGCGGGGCAATAGGATGCACTGAAAATGACAATTGGCTGGGAACCACAAAGAAGAGAGAAATCACTAAGTTGATTTGAAAGATGGAAGAAGGGTTTGAATTAGCCTGTGTCCATTCTTATTCATCCAAGTTGCTCCCTGGAATTCAAGGCGGCATGCCCTCCATAAAGGTTTCCCAAGTAATGAATTCAATCTTTCTGTGGACCAGCAGAGCCAGAGCCAGCTTATAAGTCCAGGACTCAGCATTGCAGCCAAACATATAACTAATGTAAGCCAAGACTTTTTTATTATTATTATTTTATTTTAACAGACACATTTTTGGGTCATATGTTGGTGCTTACTTTCTATCAGCATAGCTACTGCATCGAGGTATAACAGTTACACTGTAAGTTATTAAAATGAACTCAACTTTCTCATACTGAGGCAAGGAGTATCTGGTTTCCCCTTCATGTGTTTGCAGGAGGAAAGCACACTTGAGAGTCTGGAGAGAAATATACATTGCTGTTTTTGCAACCTAAAATGGTATAAAAACAGGCTGTAATTTGGGGAACTTCTCAGGAACTGAGGAATGAGACTAAAGCACAAAATTTCCTCAATTGTAAAGATTCTTTCTCAAAAAGGTTTTGGGTTTTTTAGCGCATCAACTGAAACACAGAGCAGTAATTTCCTGGGGCTTTCCACACTTTACCCAGAAAGAGGGAAGAATCTTTCTCTTAATCCTCCAGTAAATTTACCCCAGCTTCTCTTTCTTATAACACTCAGCCCAAAGCAGCTACAAGACAAACAGCGTGTATGGTGGTTTTCAAGTTGTAGGGACTTGACTTCACTGTGCTACAGGGATTTAGGTATTTTCAGGCCTTGCACATTGTCAGAGATGTGGCCAGAGGAATTCCAATACCCAGGCTGGGCTCAGCTCCGGTTACAACTAGGTCAATAGCAGTTAAGTGGATATAGTTGACCTCCCTCAGATCTAATTTTTGCCACTCTCCCTTCCCTTACCACCCCCTTCCTCAGTGAAATTTAAAACTGCCCACAGGGTAATAAAAGGAACCAGCCTGGCTGCCCTTCGCATTGCCCTAAATTGTAGATAGGACGTCTGAGCTACACACAAAAAATTAGATTTGTTTAGGGATTTTTGGAGGGTTTTTTTTTTTCCTTTCATATACTGGCAGCATAAATAATTGCTGTCTTGGGTGGTAAATGGTGGTGTGATTCTTGTGGCTGAGATCTGGGAATGAGGAAACACTTTGATCTTTCTGTATGCAATTGCAATCAGCCCTGCTCCTATAAGGGAGAACTCAATTAAGTCCATGCACCCCATGCCTGACCATGCACTTATTCCAACTGAGATTTTGGGTAAATTATTTAACTTCCCTATTTCATGGGAACAGTGAGGGATAGAACTGATTATTACCCTCCAAAGCTTTTTAAGGTGCTTGGTTGCTGTTGCAAGCACAATGATGGTGACCCTGCAGACAAGACTGTCAGAATTTTGCCTTAGACATGCTCTGCGTAAGGCAAAGCAGTGTCATGAAACGGCACTAACAACATGCTTTTCCCCAAAACAAGAAGAAAAAGTTACTTTGTGGCCTAATCTGGCTCCCTCACCTGCGGAGAAACCACTGGTGAGACCTGGATGGAGGTTGTGAACCTTGCATTTGGGGAGGAGAAGGAAGAAGGGGTCGTATGTGTGGGTTTAATTCGGGGTTTGCACACCTTTCTTCCTCTATTAAATGTCTTTACTAAAGGGCAAGGGCAGGCAAGACAGTCTGCAGGGCTGCTGCGTGCCCAGCAGCATCCCAACATTTTTTAGGCTGCAGAGACATCTGGTGGCATTTTTCCAGCCTCTGCAAGCAGTGCATCCACCCCTACTCAGAGGTCACAGAAACCTTTTCTCTGATGCCTGAACCAAGCCTTTCTCCACAGCAATCTTATGTCCAGTTATCTTACTTAAAAAAACCAAAAAACAAACAAACAAAAAAAACCCCCAACCTAACAAAAAACCCCTCCCTTTTTAAATTCTCTATGCAGTGAGAAAACATCTGAGCAAATTTGCAGAGTGCATCCTCATATTCCAGCTGTATAAAAGGAAGTCCATGAGATGTTCAGTAAGGTCATTGTTCTGCCTCTTTCTCTATTCAAGATAACCTCTTTCCCACCCCAAACCTAATTAAAATTACAAAAATGCCACTTTGCTTGCCACCTCCTGTGAATTACTTGGCAGACTCTCTCACTGGGCAGATCATTTTGCAGCTCAAGCTTCTATGACAAACCAGCTCTAATTCATGCCAAGTGTCCTCCAGGTGATACCACAGCCCAAGGTAAATGCTGGGGGTTTTACCTAATTAGTTCCACACAAGCTTAGAGGGATTAAAGCAGGCGCTGCCAGAGACAGCAATCCACTTGTGTAGGGACCATCCTCTCCTTTAATCAGTGAAAAAAAATCTTTTCTTCCCATGTTTCATTTGTGTTTCATTTCTCTTATACCTCACTGCTGAGCAAACTGCAGCATGCCAGCTTCCCCTGCTCCCCACCTCCAAATGGAGGAGAAAAGGAAGGAGGTCTGTTCCTGCTCCCATGTTTGCTGCTAATGGCTTTACCAAAATTTAAAAGGCGAAAAATGACTTGTGTGGGGACAGGTAGAAAACTCTACTAAATCTATTTTCATAAAAAGGGCCTTTTTACCATGCAGTCTGCTGGAGTTTAATTCCCCCAGAACTGGGGAACGGGGACTTGCTGGCAACACGATTCTGCCTATTTGTATAAAACTACCCATTAAGAAAATTAAAAAACAGAAGAAATGTAAGTTTAGGTTTAATGTCATATATATACAGTGCCCTTCAGCAATGTCTGTGGCAGACTTTCAGAAATCACCTGGCAGAACATCTTCAGCAGATGCTGAAGTGAGGTGATCCTTCCCCTCTCTTCATTCCCTGCTGAGACACACTCTGGAGTGCTGGGTTCAGTGCTGGGCTCCCAGGGCAAGACAGACATGGTCATATCTGAGGGAGTCCAGTGAAGCGGCACAAAGGTTAATAGTATCTTGGAGCACCTGACATGAGCAGAAGGTGAAAGATAGTTCAGCCTGGAGGAGACCAGGCTCAGCATCATCTTATCAGCATTGATTCAACATGATTAACAGGGGGATAGAGCGACTGAAGCCGGACTCTTCTCAGTGGCCTTCAGAGGTGAGAAAAGGGGCAATGGGCACAGGCTGAATTTCAGGAAGTTCCACTTAAGCAAAAGAATAACCCTTTTAACTGTAGGGGTGGTTGAACACTGGAATGGGCTCCCCAGAGAGGGTGTGGAATCTCCATGCTTTGAGATATTCAGGACTAAACTGGCCACAGCCTTGAGGAGCTAACTCTAGTTGTCAGTTTTTAGTGAGTTTAATTGAAAGTTATTCTAGTTCACAAAATCTTGGAAACGCATGGTCTAAAGAGGCTGTGATTTTCCCACATGTATTCTCTAGTCAATTGACTGATTCCTATTAAGTTTCTCCTAGCCTGGAACTTTTTGACAAGAACAGTGGTGGTGATGTGGTGGATATTAAAATGGGATATGTTTGATTGAAAATACCACTTGAGCTGTTATATTTATGTCTTCTGAGTGGATGAATTGTGAGCAATAGGTAGAACAAGGAGGACCCCAAGATTTAAGTGGTCTTCAGCAAATATTTCTTTTACAGAGAACTAAAAACAAGGTGGAAGAAGGAGGAGGAACATTTTGCTCAGTTCTAGCTGGTTAGGTTTTAGCTATTGTTTTGAAAACCTCTGCAGCATTACATGGTAGTACCCTAAGAAAAGTCAATTAACCCATGCTGTAGTGCTTATACCCATCTAATCAATTAATATTTAATTTTATCATTAACATGTGAGAGTGAGCAGTTGTCACATTAACTCACATTCTCTGCTCTCACTGAATACCTTTTCTCATCAAACTTTTCCCACACTAAGGTGATAGGTACACTGTCTTTCAGGTAAATCAAAGTGGCCAATATAAACCACTTTTCCCATAAAAGAAAATTTTCATTTCAGAAAAAATGGTTGAGGTCCAAAACTGATGTCAGTTTAAAGGTGGAACATATTAACATCAGGTTTATTTTTTAGTGGGGGGGAGATAATTGTAAAAATGGTTTTGTTTCAAATTATACCAGGCATGATGGCCAAGTTGAAATTTCTGACTGTTATAGAGAGCTAAAAATCTACATACAGCCAGAAGGAATTTATTCTCTGAAGCAAAATATATAGAATTCTGGCAATGCCCAATAGCCAACATATAATGAAACACAACTGAGCTGAAACTGCCTAATAGGTGTATTTTTCAGCACAAAAATGCTTCCACACTCGATTAGTGCTAAAGGGGCATCCATATGGTTCCTATACAGTGCCATGTAGAGATACCAAAGTTAAATTTGAAAATAACAGACATAAATTGTGGGCATATGTGAGTGAACTCTGAGTGTCCTCTAAAAAGGAGGGGGAAGGGGGGAGATGAGGAAAGAAAATCCAAAACCCAACCCCAAAACAACAGCAAAGGAGCTATGTGTGACACATGAGCCAGCTGGAAAAGCCCTTTGACTCACTCACACAGACTCTTTATTGTTTCATTGGTTTGGTTTGATTTGAATTTTTTTTTAGCTAAAGGCATCCAGCCTTAGCTCATGTCAGACAAAAGAATTGTTTTGGTCATGAAATCATTTCCACTGCTCCCTTCCTAAATCATCAATGTGATGAAGCTACTTAGGGATGAATATATATCTGAGGAGCATTGGACTGCTCTAACTCTGGAGGACTGCATTTCTTTGTGTAAGTTAGAAATTCAGTTGAAGTAATTTAGCAAATATTTACCTATGCTAATATATCACAGCTATGCACTTTTAGCAAAAGTAGTTTCCTTTAAAGGAGGGTGCAGTCAGTATTATGTGTCTAAAATGTTTATTCTTATTTCCTCATATGACTTCCCCCTCTTACTCTGCCACAATTTTATACTTTTCCAAGGAAGTACTATAAAGTTAACAGATTTCTCTCTACTGAAGCATGGTCTTTCCTCTTCCTCAAGATTTGTTTTAGATTAAGACTCTTCTGGCTATCACATGAAGAAAAGTGCAATATCTACTGGGACTTCATTTGTGTGTGTTTAAATTTGATTATTAAACTGGATATAATGTGATAAATATAATGGTTTATGAAGTGGTTCTCATTTCCAATGTACTACACAAAGGGAAACTGTTCATTTTTCAATAACCCTACAAGGCAGAAAGGTAAGTAAAGTTTCATTACTTAGATTCTTGTCTTGTGGGTGAGCCATAGAGATTCAAACCAGCATTTCCACAGACAATTCCCAGTGCCTGGGTGCTTAGGCAAAAAAGAGCTAGTTTTCAGTTCTCAGCTGGCAAACTTCCACACTGCTCATATATGGGTTTATGGTATGCATGCTGCCCAGAACTCCTAAAAATGTACCACACTTTAAGACTATCATCATTATGAATTCTTTTCCAAGGCCTTATAGTGAGTGGAATGAGAGCTGCACCAGGCTGGAAGAGGACTTGGTGCTCTACCTTCTCCCCAGTGTGTTCAGCCAGCCTACTTCATATATTTTTAAGTAAAAATCATTTGTCTGAGCTGACTGACTGTGGTCCTGTGGTCCTGATTCTGCACAGAACTACTTACATGGGTGACCTCCTGCATGAGAATAATTAGCTCCAGTGATCCTGGACACACAGCACATTAAAACATCCTTTTTTTTTTTTTTTTTTTTTTTTTTTTTTTTNTTTTTTGGCAGTATGAGACATCATTAGCAAAAACAAAGGAATTGAGTGCAAACCTCCTTTTCTTTTTTACACCCAGTTGGATTTTGACACCAGAATATTAACTCCATTACACAATTACTTCTTTATACAACCAATACTTTTAAATTACAACCTTTTTTTTAGCAGATTGAAACAAACTGGCCCTTAATTGGTCTGAGCACACAGAGGTGCCAGTGGGAAGGAGGGGTTTGCTCACAGAACATTCACCCTGTGCAAACAGCTGCACAAGCAGCATCGAAACATTGCCACCATAATTTTTTTTTTAAGCAACAGAAGCAAAGGTTAATTGCTTGCATTTACTTCATAGTTCAAAGTGACCTCGTACAAAAGATTTTGCCTAACAGCTGCTTGAACTTTACAGCCTGAAATTTTATACAATTTGTTGGAATTACCTTTTAATTAGTCCTTTGGGGTTATATGTGGTGTTTATTGATTAATCCTTCAGTAGTTGTTTTTAAATAATAGAGTAATTACCTGTGTTGGGTAGCCCAGTCACACTCCACTATTCCCTCACCCTCCTTTGCAGTGTTGAGTGGGGACAGCAGCCCAGAGCCAAAGTGTAGAGAGGGGAGGAGAAAGATTTTCAAGCTGCTGCCTGTTTAGCTAGCCCCACAAGTAGAAATATTGTTTGTTCAGCACAAAACACTGAGCCTAGATTGCTTTTCCCCATGGAGAGTCAGGCTTCTTAGATTTGGTGTTCTGCTTTTCCTAATATGGCTGCAACTGTGGCTTGGGCTGGCGTCACCGCCTGCCTGTCCCCTCTTCCCACCTCTCTCATGGGACAAGCAAACAGAACACTGCAGTACTATGGTTGGTGCCACCAGCCCCTGAGGACTGTGCAAAAGCTGACAATAGCCAGACTTTTGTTACTTTTTGTGTCAGCAGAGAAAATAAGTGCAAGGTTCTGTCATGCTGAACACTGGAAAACCAGTCTTTTCCTGAGCAAAGCAGTTGAAGTGGGAAGAGCGAGGAGACCATGGAGGGGGTGGGGATTGTAGGGACAGACAGAGGACATGCAGCAACAGTCTAGACTCTGACAGCATGGGGAAGGGGAATGCAGCACTACACGTGGCTGCAAGGGGAAGCAGCACCAGAAAGGGCCCCCACAAAAGGCATCATGAAATATCACCCCCCCTGTGCATGTGCAGTCTTTTTCTGTCCAGGTGGAACTGCAAAGAGCTATGAGACACCACAGAATTGGGTTTATAGACTTTCCTTATCTTTCTTCATTAGGGAGTGGCTTTTGGCTGCTGTTTGCCGCTTGGCCCTCCCAGCTCCCACTGAACTTGGGGAAGCACATGTTTCTGGAGGATCCCCACACTTCAGCCTGTTTTTGTTGACTTCCAACACTGCTATGGGGGAGACTTTTCTGGGATCCAGTCAGCCTCTCTGTTTATTCCTCCCCCACCCCCTACCACTTCTGTTCAACTCCTCCAGGTCCACCCCTCAGCATGGTTTGCCTTCCATGAGCTCCCTGCCCTTCCTGGACACTGTGGGAGAAAGGGTGCCTTCAATAATTAGCATGTATCTGGATGGAAAATATAGATCCTTATCTAGCTTTTGAGGCAGAAAACAAAAGGGAATAAGTTGACTTGTACTCCATATCCCATAGTAAATTTCAACCAAAAGCATTATTCTCTCCTCTCTGTCTATCACCTGTGTTTAGTTCAACAGTTTGGAAAAAGATGCTGCACTTGGTGGGTTGGCAGTCAGATGTTCAAAACAGCTCTTTTGAGGTGCACTTGCCATCTAGTCTGTAGGGAGATGCTCGTTGTTGTACCAGCAATGAAATTCAGATGCATTGCAAGTTCCAACCTCAGAAGCCGTTATCTAATAACAAACACTGTTTGTTGCTTTACTGTAGGAAACCAGTTTAAAACTGTATCTGACCAAACTGCTGAGGAAACCAAGGCTGTGGCTTTGGGTTCTGGCAGAGATAAATTAACAGTTTTCAACACCCATAAAAATGTTTTTTTCCTCTTTCCTTCCGTTGCTCTACCATCACAAGGGAAAGTAATTCAACTCTGTAACCCACAAAATCTTTATTCACAGATTGATTTTCCACTATTATTACAAGTAACAAAGAGCTGACTTAACAGGTAACAAGAGGATCACCAGGACTGGCCCATGATAAGCAGCAGGAGTGTATGGCTGGGAGCGGGAAATGGAGGAGAACAAAACCTTCATTGTTTTCCCGTTAATTTGGCTCACACCACAAGCTGAAGCTCTGCATTGAGGCGCAAATACACGGTGCCGTACAGCTTATCAGCAACCACCTCTTCTGCCACTGGGAAATTCTACCTCTCTAAGAAATTTCACCTTGAGAATGTTGAGCAGGACTTTTCTGCTCATTAGCTGATTGATTCCTGTAACCCCTCCTGTACACAGGTGGTCAGCAGGGCTCTCCTGCCCTGGAGAGAGAAACTCTGAGTCAGAGCAGACAAGATGTGATTTTAGTTCATGACTAGAAAGAGATAACTCGGACTTTCTAGCTCTCCATCTGCCTTCTGCTCACACCCTGCCACTAGTCAATGCACACTCCGCTAGTCAAATCTTCCTAAAGAATAGCAAGTACTTTTTAGTTCTTCTGTTTCAAAGAAAAAATCATCTCCTGTTTGGAGGGGATTCAACAAGAGCAACATCATTGATGTTGCAAGGCTTAAATACCATTTTTTTTCTCTGAAGAAAATCCTGGGCAACTCCTCTTTGGAGTAGTATTTGGCAGGTTGTACATGGGGCATCACCTGAATTTTGATCCACAGAAGCCAGCAATAATTAGATGGAAAAGCAGGCCAAGAACAATTCAGGGAACCATGCTCAAAATAGCCCATCTCCAATGACATGGAAAAGGCCTATTCCCCATGGTCAGCTCAAAGGTTTCCAGTGCTGCCTTTTCTCTGCTGCACTAATGGGAGGATGCCTCTGCAGAAAACAACCCGTTTCATACAAGACAAGCCAGCATCAGGTAGGAAAGCAAAGCAGACTACTCAAGTAACTTAGGCTTTTTTCTTACTTTATACCAAGACGCTGTCTGGTAGGAGATTGAGGGGTCCTGAAGAGCTTTGCAGGGCAGCACTGCTTCCTCAGCACACCTCACAGCAACATCTGGGATCATCACAGAAGTCCCACGGATCAAACACCAAACTGCAAAGCACAGGTAAATATCACCTTTAAAAGAGATGGCTTACGCAATCCTGCCTGTCTTCCCAAAACATATCCCCACAAAACAAACATGAAAGACCAGAAGGAAAATTGTAGGGATGCCCACTTACCATTGCACAGGAAGATGAGCAGAGCGCAGTCTCCCAAAGACATGACTTCTTCAGATCACAGAGCAGCAACAATGTCCCTCTCTGCAGGATGGACTGTGAGAGCAGAGTGAAGCTGTGACTGCTTCTAGAGTGATATTTCTGAAGGCAGACTGGGGAATCCCCCAGACTTATCTTGAGGTATTTGTCATGGGGAAAATCCCTACACGTATGAACCAAGGCTCCACCCCTTAAATCTGTGAGGTCACTTCCAGATCTGCGAGCACTTGCAGTGCTAGCAATTCAGCTCCCTTTTCTCTTTTTTTTCTCCCTCTCTGTATTAATCTGAACAGAGTTAAGTTTGACCAAGGGGCACTGTGGGTTGATGTGAAGGCCATCAAAATCAGCACTGAGCAAATCTCTCTTGAGTGACAAAATGTCAGGGGAAAAGGCTTGTCAGCTCAAAATCCCCTCTCAACCTTCTCTCTGCAGTTCTAACAACACAGTGCCTGTGCAAAGGTTGGCCTTATGATGTGACATTTCTGAAACCACATTTAAGACCTCAGGCCGTGGTGCCACGGAAACGCTTTGACTTGGGGCTAAGGGCTAAACAGGAATTATCAGCATGGCTGAGCAAAACAAACTGTATTTCAGTAGAATTACACATTTAACTGCAGGTAGGCAGACATGATGTAGAACATCACCTTTTCGTAGCATATTTTGTCATTTTCAAGACAAACAAAGGCATCTGGAGTGACATAACTGTACAAACTATATGCTAGAAAATTTCATCATGGAAAAAGGTCAAGGCAGCTCCCAGAAGAAGAACCATTTGGACATCCCCTCTAGATATCGGGGGGTGGGAAGGGGGGGAGGCGCGGAGAAATCCTTTCCCTGTGATCTGTGAGAGCTGTTTACCCCTGGAGAATTTTTGAGGAAGTCCGAGGTCGATTGCAGTAGCATTTACAAATCCTGAAACTGAAAGTTGCTGGTGTTATTTTTGGAAAACACTTGTGGTTGCTGTCTTTAGGCTACTGAGATCATGATGAAAAGAGCTGTTTAGGAGAGGGGAATTTGAGATTTGATGCATGGAGAATGTGTGGTCAACTGCTTTTGAAAACCAGGGTTCTGGAAGCCACTCTAGTATGGGCACCCTAAATCCAAATCACCTCTAGAAAACTTTGTGAGGAGAAGTCAGTTTGACAAGTCCTCACCATGCAAAAGTCCTACTCAGATGGGTAAATACTGTAGATGGGTGACACTTGGAAACTCCAGTCTGTTCTGTAAAGAAAGTCAGACAGCAATATCACTGGAGGCCTCACTGTTGAAATAGCCCACTTATTTTTAAAGCTTTTTGCTTCTATCTTCATTGACCATAATGGTAAATATAACAGGCTCTAAGCTTTATTTTTCTCTTTATGTTTTCTGGTTTCAAGGACCAGGATGTCAATCTATTACTTAGGAAGTACAAGTGAAATATAAAACCCAGTGGATCTCTTGAGAGTGAG